>CALNHX010009020.1:0-54295 GCA_940337035.1 Agriotes lineatus | reverse complement strand
AACTTTCATGACTTGATATGTAAATAACTATTTCTAGTCAATTTTGATATTTACGAAAAGAGTAAAATTACTCACAATCGGTTAATAACAGGTACGTTTCCAACCTTCAAAACAGTAAGAAAGCGAGTCATTGTTTACTTTACTTTCCCAGCTAGTCGGGAAAGATTTTCCCGACTAGCTGAACGTCACTTTCAATGAACATATCATGTTACCTAGCAATAGCGTCGCAGTTTCCTTTGTCAAAGTGACTTATTAAACTGCGATAAAAACTCGTATAATTTGAAACTTACCTACCTAATTAAATAAATAATGACAAAAACCGATTGTGAGTAAAATAGCATGCATACCACGGTGAAAAGTTTCATTCCTGTCTCGAGATATAGTTAACCTCGACGCTGCGCGTCTCGATTAACTACTTACTCTCTCGACAGTAATGAAACACTGTCCACCTCGGTATGTAATATACTATTACTTACGATAATATAGATCTATTACATTTATAAAAGCTAACATAATTCATCCTTTCTTCTGTAAGGTTTTTCAATAAATTTACTGTATTATAATTTTTTTTCGTTACGAGACAATTGAAAAATATTAACAAACATACACATTTATTACCGACTTGAATGAGAAATTTTAAAGAAAATGTATGAAATCATAAATTATATGTTGGCTCGTTTTAATAAATTTACACTTTGTTTATATGAAGAAAAAAAATAATGTGAAAAGAGCACATTATGAATACCTGCTCTTATTTTAAAAACCGAGGATGTATATCTTTGACCTTTATTTAATATGTGATATAGACTACTACATCGTGTAAGTGGACCTAATATTTTTTTCGTACAGACGTCGTTTTAAGTCAGACCCTGATTTGTAGCAGATTGTTCAAGAATAGTTTCGCTAGTAGACTACAGAATTAAAAAAAAGAGTTTACAACCTAATTAGCTACGAGAGTTGCGTCTTAATGCTAATGGAGATTCTTTTTTGAAATAGTATATTAATATACAGGTTATATACTTTAAACGTGCTGCATTTGAACCAGCTTCGTATACCTACGTACAGTGTGTTCCCATCACAGAGATTTTGAATTTTCTATGGTGTTATTATAAAAAAAGCTTTTCAAATAAAATATCAATTGTGCTTTCTTCAACACGATAACAATAACTTTCGAATGTGTAGATATAAAAGCTCAACCTACAGAACAATAAAATCTTTCATTTTCAGAAAAAGTACGTTGATGAAAAATTCTATAAACAGAACTTTCATTCCATTTGTTGTATGGCTTTAGAAGTATTTTTATTATAATTTTCTTGACTCTTTCAATTTAAATATGCAAAAAATTATAAGTTAAAGAAATGCCATTTGATTAATATCCAAAATATAAAAAATGTAAGAATTCCTAACAAAGGGCCGTTATTTATACTTAACGGAGATGAATGCAAGCTCTGTAACAGTGGATGAAGCGGTCTATGAAGTATCAACACGGTAGCAAGGTGTCGACTAAAAACATAATTTCTGCTAATTTATTATATGGACGTCAACCTCGAGTGCGGCCCTTTTATGGCAATTTTAACAATGACGCCCGTGTTAAAGCACCTTCGCAGCTGCTGTTTGGGTCTGGGGTCGCAGCCGAAGCCTTTGTTGGACATTCTCGACCCAATATGTTAGGTATGTTAGACGTCTACTAGATGATTAGTTATCCCGAGGTCAACTCCCAGGGCTATAAAGTTTTGATACGAAATGCCTTGAGTGTTAACATGCCCATAGACGAATTAACCGCTGCGAATTTCGCTTTTGTCGCCAATGTTTCTCCATGTGATTTTTTGTCAGAAGCGGGAAATTCAATATAGTATTACATTTTCTGCCTATTTTAGAAACCGACCTAGTAACTTGAGTTTCTTTAGGTTAGAATATGAACAGAAATGCATTACAAAATAGTAATTTCTCGTAATAATTGTTAGTAGGTTGTCAAGCTATTCACAACTCTGCTTGAATATACTGAGCTGAATCCATATTTTGGATAATAATAGTATATTGGGTTTACTTTGAATAATATAAAATGAGGGTTTTGACTGTGGTGTTAATGAACTATTTGTGAAAATTCGTAATACTTAGGAAATAAAATTTATGAACAATAGAAATAAAATACAGTAATTTGATTTGGTTTAACATTTTACTTTATTAAAAGGAAAGTTTTAGTTATGAGCTGAAGTATTAATTTTGAATATCAGAAAATGCAAAGAGTTATTTGGTTTTACTTGAAAGATTAAATTTATTAAGAATATTTTGGAATAAGAGGTTAAGTACAAAGTAATAAGATACCAACTGAGAAGTCAAGCTAATATGATATCTAAAAAATCATTAATGGTAGTAGAATAAATTAGGGTTTAATTTTAACATCTAGAATGTAACAGATAGAAAAATTGGAAAAACCTATAATTTAACTATAATAAGAATTAATTAAGATCATCAACAACGAAAAATTTGAAATAAAATGGATATAAAATTTTGTAATTGTGTAAATACGTAATAAAACCCAATAGAATACTAAATAATTTTAATCAAATGTGAAGGAGTATGTTAATTGCGCAATACAAGTAAAATAAATAGTCCGAGACAAGATGTTGGAATATCAAATATAACTAAGAGATTGAAGAAAGCAGAACCAATTGGGTGTGTAGCAGAGGTCCAATACATTGGCAGAGAAGGTATGCCATTGTAGGAGCTATGAAGGGCGCTAGTTCGAAGCCGTACATAGGTTTTGGTCCGTTGCAGAGAGAAAGGGCTGTACACAGGATCACAGGTGGAGGCCACAACTTGTTAATTTAAGTTGGATACATTGTTAGATGGTAAAGATAACAATAAATACTTTGTCTTGCTGGAGATGCTGTCTGTTGTTGGAAATGGGAGCCGTCCATAGGGCTGCAAAAGGTATGGCATTTTGTTAGAGTGTGGAAGTGTCAGTGATGGGCAAGTGTTTAAGTTGAAGGTATCTGTATAAATAAAAAGTGATTAATTAATATTAACAAAGAGACATTATAAAAAAATAAAGTACTTACCCACATTATAGGGATTGATGCTGTTGGAATGTAAGGGTGTGATATTGGCTTGATTGTCAGTTTAACGTTTAATTGGAAAACGTAGTGACAGAAGTATTTTAAATATGCAAATTTGAATCTAAATATCAGACAAGTAAAAACATTTTGAACTCACCTGAGATAAGAGTCGAAGTGTTATACCAGATCTAGTAAATAATATTAACAAGATACAATAAATTTAAAAAGGGCATAGTTTTTATTAACTTTGAGTATTGTAAATTTTTAATAAGATTCTAATAACAAATATAAAGTATAGGTCCTACACTACATAAGTTTTATGGTGCTAACAACATTGAGCAAATTAACGCGGGGCGAATTCTAATTGTGTGGCACAAGAGTAAATAAATAAACCACGTTGTTGGTACACTACAAAAGTTAATGGCACTAACAACATGGAGATTAATAATAATTGTAGGAAAACGTTGCATAAATAAAGTAAATAGGATCAAATATAAAGTTTAAGGTAGAAAAATATCGAGAAATATGAATGCATCAAAGACAGAACATTGACAAATATCATATTAATAAAAAGTTATATAAATGCAGGTTAATAATAATAAAAAAATAAATAATTCAGTATTGTTTATAAGGTTCATTCGGTGTTAAATACAAGGTCATCTAAAAAAATTGAGAATTTCTAATAAAATATGGCTGATAAACGGATTACACGAAAAAGTTAAAGGACAGAAGAGGAAAACGGGGAATAACATGTTACGGTACTTTTGGAGCGTAGTTTTAACGACAATTAGAGCTAACAATCGGGGCTAAACTTTAGCCAAAATATACTTGCATTGCTCTGTACCGGCGTATTATTGGTTGAACCCACTCTACGACCTATATTTGTTTAATTATTTTTCTTTATGCTTCTGCGGCGCCCGAACATAATTGTTGTGTATGTTTTGTCCGCCGTATACCTGCCTAAACTATCATATATACTGACTTCCATAAAAATCGCAACAACTAGAATTAATTGAGTAGTCCTCCGGGGACGTCCAGATCCAGGGCGACGTTGTTGAACCCCTTCTTCGGACCATCTGGACCAACATCTCAACACCGTTGCAACATTACGGTTTGCACGGCCAGCAATATCTCTAAGAGAAAGTCCGGCCTCTCTCATGCCAATAATACGGAATACGGCCACGTTCAAAATCATTTAATTGGCGATAATTTTCACGTTGATGAACTTTTGGCATTGTTGTTATAGTCAGAAGGCAATAGTGATCAAACAATTCGCAAAATTGACACAGTTATTACGCAACGATTGTTTTTTGTTCTAAAAATTTGTTGTTACTAAGTGTAAACAAACAAACGAAGAAAAAACAACAACCGATCGATACTTTTTATTCAAATTTTAATCATTACTTTGTTTCATCCAAATAGAGATTTTATAAAAATTTCAATAAAATCGCTCAATTAATTCTAGGTGTTGCGATTTTTATGGAAGACAGTATATATTTATATTTATATTTGTACTTATATTTATACATGCATGCTTGTGATATTGCACTATAGTACCCACCAAATTAAAATAAAGCTGTGATATTTTATTGGTCGTTACTTTGATTTCGTTTGTTATGCTGGAATTATCTCTACCTTGTGATGGTCCGACGCAAGGATTAAAACAACGTCGAGGACCTGGCGCCCTCTCCTTTTCTTTTATTGTCTTTTAGCGTAGCTGGAACCCCGACCCTTCTCGGCGAGTTAGCCCAATTAGGCCGATATTTACAAGCCGGAAAAATACCAAATAAAACTTTCGCCAACAGGTAAAGCCAAAACATTTATCCTTCCTCACAAACAACAGGAAATGGAAGCGGTACTGTTTGCTGCTGAGGTAGAAATGGAAAAAGATCAGCAAGAGGTAGGTGTGCTAGGAGATCAGGTAAGAGTTCAAGAGGAACAAATAGGAAAACAAGACGGTATGAAGAAGTTGATGGAAATGATGTTGAGAATGGAGAATAATTTGACTAATAAGGCAGAGAAAAGGGAAAGAAGATTGCAAGAATCAATCAAGAAAGATGCAGCAGCAAGGGAAACTAGATTGCAAGCTTCAATACAGAAGGATGCCGATGAAAGGAAAAGCAGATTGCAAGCTTCAATACAGAAAAATGCAGTGGAAAATAAGAAAGATGCTGAGAAAAGGAAAAACAGATTGCAGGCATCTATTCAAAACACTTTAGAGAAGCTGCAAGAGCAAAAAGAAAATGCAGAGAAGCTGGCGCAAGGAAGTAAGAAGAATATGAAAAAAAAGTTAAACCAGCTAAGAGAAGATTTTAATAAAGTGCAAATCGAAAACAAACAAGAACTGCAATTACAAATTAACAATATTTATCAGAAATTGGAAAAATTTAGAACGATATTAAGAATGAAGAAAAATGGAAAGGCAAGATGAAATTAAACAACTGGAGGAAACTTTGAAACAAATGGTAGGAGAAAAATTAGACAAGAATAAGGAAGAGTTTGAAGGAAAAGTAGATGGGTTGAAACTAAGATTGGAAGACCAAATAAGAACATTTAATAAGTGTGTAGATAAGAAGTTTGATTTGATAGAAATGAAGGCAGAGGAAATAAGATTGGAAACGCAGAGAGCTATCTTAAAGAATGAAAGTAATATAATTTTATTAGAAGATAAAAATTCAATGAAGTTTAGAGATGTAGAAGACCAATTAAATATGATACAAAGTGGTTTAACAAATCTAAGTGGGAATCAAGTAATAAGTAACATGGGAATCCAGGCAGACATGTTATCAATTTTTAAAGGAAGAATGGCAGAATTACCAATGGGATATTTATCAAAATTAGATGATGTTATGAAGACAATCCATAATGAGAATAAGAAACTACAAATAATAAATATGACTTTAAAAAACAATGCAGATGTGTGGCACAGTATTATAAAGTTGGTATAATACATATGAAGAATTTAGAAAATAATTTTTTGAACAATACTGGAGTAATACATATCAAGCACAAGTCAGAACTGAACTAACTATAGGAAAATATTTGGAAAGAGGATGTTCCCGAGAAATGTATGTTATTTATAAATTTAATAAAGCACAACACTTAACACCAAAGTTGTCAGAAAAGGAAATTGTACAACAAATATCCCGACATTTAGAAGAAGCTGAGGTTTTTGAAGAGCCCTCAGATAAAAAAATTCAATTTTAATTAATTTAGTTAAGAACCTCACGAATTTTACTACTCCTTTTGAGAATAATAGAAATTTTTTACTAGAAGAAGAGGAGAAAAAAAATCAAAATTCATCATTACCATAAGTCATTTTAAATAATTGTGAATATTTAACTTTAGTAGATAGTAGTGCAATGGCTTTATTTTTAAGTGAGGGGAGGAGTTGTTACGGGTCAAAATTCATTTTTAGCTATTCGCCTAATTATTTGCCCTAATCTCGGTTAAAATTAACTTTTTACCATGTATTTCTTGAGGTATGATTTTCCCTGCATTATCTTTGAGCATTCAGATCGTTTGATAGCTGTATTGCAAACTAAGTAAACCATTCGGTCGATTTTATGGGTCCAAATGCCCCTGCAGTGTAGGCTGCACCTCATGCATTTTCCCTTTCCCCAGAAATTTGATTTTTGGGCTTTATCAGTTTTTGGAAACCATCTTGACATTTTTCCGCCATCCTGTGCTGCAAGAGCTAGGTGCTTCGAAATTTACGTTTTGATGTCGTACCTTAACCAGGGTTTTTCGTTAGCATCCTAACCTGGAATTGTGCCGTTTTGTGTCCTGAACTCCATGGAAGTTCAGAATTAGGCTTTGTGAGTTGCATTTTTGGCGAATTCCAACCCGAATATTGTTTGGGGATTCCGCTCTAGCAAAGCACATGTTTTTACTTTGGCGTTGAACAGCCGTAGAAAACCTGAAACGGGTAAGGTGAATTATTTGGACTTATTCGGTGTATTTCCATTGCTATTTGCCTTTCAGCTTTTACTCGACGGTACTTTTACTCGACGGTACCTTTTTGCTCGACGGTACTCTTACTCGACGGTACCTTTTACTCGACGGTAGCATGCCTGTCGAATTCTCCTCGTTGGGAGCAGGAAACTACCGAGCTAATCGCAGCTGTCGCATTGTGGTCACGTAGCCACTAGCCTGGTGACGAGTTTCGCTGACTATGGCATCCCTTCAGCTACCTGGTGATGGCTTGGCCCCCTCGTGGTCCTTAGGCCCCCCCCTGTTTTTAACATCTGCAGCGGAAGAGAAGCCCACTGCCAAAGGTCTGTCAGTTTAATATTTCCGTTTCGAACTCTCGGGAATCAAGTGCCCCCTTAGGCCGTTTGCGTGGCAACGCTGCAAGGTGCTCGATAGACGTACGTTTGTTATATTGTGTGTTTTTAAAGCTATGAACTCACCTGTGCACGATTATGATTGAGTTTGCCTTCACAAGAATCAGTTTTAGCGGTAGCTCTTCTGCACAGTAAATAGCCAAGTAGGTCATTTAGGCGAAAGTGCTTCTTAATTCGGAATAGTTTTATCGGAATCGCGTTGTAACCGAATTCGGGCTAAACTATATCGGAATTGTATATGTAAAATTTGTAACGGTATTATGTCCACATTGTGAAGCCAAGTGCACGACGGTTTACCTTTTTAGATTTTAATTGTTATTAATTACACCGTTGAATTATGCTATTTACCCAGCTTTGCAAGCAATTATTATTACTGCTCGCACCTCGGTCGTTATAATGTAGAGTACATTGCATTGTTCGCGAAATCGCTTCGTGGTACCACCGCAAGATCTTGTCGGACCGCGGCGACGCTAATGTGAATTAATCTTTATTTAATTACGAGAGGAACCTTGCATACAGGGTGTTCAGTTAAATTCAACCCATCTACTAAATTTACCTTTCAATTTAATCATTACGCCGGAGCCACGAGTCTCCGAGCTCTTCTTTAGTGCTTATTTAGTAATTTATTTATTATATTTATTATATATACTTCTGGTTGGGTTAGTTCCCCTTTCTGCACTGCGGCCTAAAAGACCTATTGTGCACATCCCAGTGCTTCACCTAGCCTCACAGAGGTATTCCGATGTCCTCAAAAAAGCTTCCTAGTGAGTTTAGTGAGGTGTTTATCAGCAGTTCGGGTTCAATTGTTGTTTCCCCAAAGTGTTTATGTCGCAGAGTTATGAGTTCCTCGCACTCGCATATCCAGTGGATTGGAATCTCGTCCTCCTCTTCACAGAATCTGCATTCTGTGTTTGTTGCCACTCCTATTGTGTGCATATGTTTGTTCATATAACAGTGTCCTGTAGTTATCCTTGTTATGTGTTTTATTTTCTCCCTTCCATTTTCCAGGAGTGCCAGTGTCGCTTTCTTGGACGGTTCCCCTATGAAGTTCCTAGAGTGCCTTGCTTTAGGGTAGTCGTGCCAGAATTTGCGATGTTTATCTCATAACCAGCTTCTAGTTTGCTCCCTGATCATGCTATAAGCTATGTTACAGGTAGGCTCTGGTCCTATCAGCTGGGTAGTGCTGGCTGATTTTGCTAATTTGTCTGCTTTTTCGTTGCCTGTTATTCCTTGGTGACCTGGGACCCACAACAGACTCAGTTTGTTGTGTTCTCCCAGTTGAACCATTTTTTTATGGCATTCATATACCAGTTCTGAGTTGAACTGGTTAGATGACAGCGCTTTTAAAGCTGCTTGGCTGTCCGTCAGGATGTGTATTCTCCTGCCTTTGTAGGATCTCTGCACCATTAATTGGGCGCAGGTTAGAATTGCTGTTACCTCGGTCTGGAATACTGTTGCATATTGTCCCAGGTTTATGCTTATTGCATTTCCTGGTCCCGTACCATAAATGCCCAGACCTGTTCCATTTTCTGTTCTTGATCCGTCTGTGTACCAGACTTCCCCCTTTAGTTTGGTTAAGACTTCTTCCTCGTTCCACTCTTCCCGCTCTGGAAGATATACTTCAAACGGTTTTTGGAACTGGTAGGATGTCTTTATTTTGTCGGACTTCATCTGCAGGATGAGGTTTTCACGTAATCGGTTAAAGATTTCGGTATGGTATCCTCGATGTCCAGGATAACGATCATACCCTTGTGTTTTCAGCCTATATGCCCCTAGTCTCGCTTCCGCCTCTACCCTTAGGTGTAATGGGGGAAGGTTCAGCAAGGCTTCTAACGCGGCTGTCGGGGTTGTCGACATTGCCCCCGTTATTCCAATACAGGCCATTCTTTGTATTTTACTAAGTAGGTTCTTATTTTTAATAATGCTTGCCTTGTGCCACCATACCAAGGATGCATAGGTTATCGTTGGTATAATGACTCTTGTGAAGAGCCAGTATACCATTTTTGGTGACAGTCCCCATGTTTTTCCAAACATTCTTCTGCAGGTCCAGAATGCTCTGCAGCCTTTGCTTGTAACATGTTCCATATGGTGTTTGAATGTCAATTTGGTGTCTAAAATCACACCCAAATATTTGACCTTCTCCACCATCTGTAGTTCTTTTCCGTATAGTTTTAGTTTCCTATACTTGTTTTTCTTCCTTCTTGTGATTGACAGAAGCGAGGTCTTTTCCGGGTTGACCGATAGTCCCTTGGCTTCACACCATCTTTCCACAATGTTGAGGGCCAATTGCATTCTTTCGAATACTACGCCCTCAAATTTTCCGTGTATGTAGATGGTGATGTCGTCAGCGTAGCCCTGTGTATATAAGCCCCTCTCCTCTAGTTCCCGTAGAAGGCCATCCACCACGAGGTTCCACAGTAGAGGTGACAATACCCCTCCTTGTGGGCACCCTCTGGTTACAGACACTTTCACGGTTGTCTTATGAAGAGAAGTGGTTATGACTCTGCTTTTAAGCATGTTTAGTATCCATCTGCTCAGGGTGTCGTTTATTCCCCTGCTATTCAAGGCTAGATGAATTGAGTCGAACGAGGTGTTGTCAAAAGCACCTTCGATGTCCAGAAAGGCTCCTAGGCCAAAGTCTTTGGATTGTATAGTTTTTTCCCCCTTGCTGACTAGTTCGTGTATAGCCAGTTCGCAGGATTTTCCTGATTGGTAGGCATATTGGTATCTATGTAATGGAGAAATCACCAGTACTTCGTCCCTTATATACCTGTCAATTAACTTTTCTAGCGTCTTCAGAATGAATGACGTCAGACTTATTGGTCGGTAAGATTTTGCCTGGGCATAGCTTTCCTTTCCCGGCTTTGGTATAAATACCACTCTCACCTTTCTCCAGCTTGCTGGTATATAGCCTAGGGCCAGACTTGCCCTTAGCATTGCACATAGACGGGTGGATAGTTCACCCCAGCCCTGAGTGAGTAGAGCTGGGTAGATCCCGTCTCCACCTGGAGCTTTAAATGGTTCAAAACTGTGTAATGCCCATTTAAGTTTTGTTATGTTTATCACTTGATGTGCTGTCTTCCAGTTCTCTTGTGTGGCCCTGCGTAAAGGTATTTCTACACCGTGATCACTGGTATTATCTTCTTGTAATAGTATACTGCCTGGGAAGTGTGCCTGTAGTAAAACTGCCAGTGTTTCTTTCCCAGTTTCCGTGTATCCTCCTTCAGGTTTTTTTAGTGTTCCCACTATCTGTGGTCTATCTTTCGCTAGCGCTTTTTGGAGTTTTGCACATTCTGGTGTCTTGTCGATTCCCTTGCAGTACTCCCTCCATGAGGATCGTTTTGCTTTCCTCACTTCGTTATTGTATTTTGTAAGGACTTCTTTATAAGGTTCCCACTTCCCTGTCCTTTTTGCTTTGTTAAATAGCCTTCTTGTCTCCACCCGCAGCTCTGAAAGTCGACCGTTCCACCATGGAACATCTCTGGTTGACCTTCTGGAAGTTGCAGTACAACTCGATTCGAAGGCATTTATCAGTGATTCAGCGATGGCATCTGCCATTGTTTCTAATTCAACAGTGTTACTGGCCCTGGAGGGGCAATCCCGTAGTGCCTGCTTAAGGTTCTCTTTATATGACCCCCAGTTGCAGTTTCTGGGATTCCTGTACTCCAGGTCGGTTAGCACTGGTGTTTTGATGTCAAATCTGATGTATCTGTGGTCCGAGAGCGATGGCTCTTCAGATACATACCATTTTTCTACCATGTTTGCCATAGCTGTAGTGGCTATAGTTATATCAATGACCTCCATTCTAACACTAGTTACAAATGTGGGTTCATTGCCTAGATTCATTGTCAAGAGCCTATTTTCTAAAAAGAAATCAAGGAGTGACTCACCTCTGGGGTTGGTGTTATTGCTTCCCCACGCTATGTGGTGAGCGTTTGCATCACATCCTAGTAGTAGCTGCAGATTCGCCCCTCTGCAGTGTCCTACTAGCTTCCTCATCTCAGGAGTGGGTGGATCTCCTGGCTGGTCATATGGGAGGTATACGGATCCGATAATGATCTCCCTCTCGTTCCCTTCCATAGCCATTTTGGTTTTGACTGCCACAAGATCCCTACAAGAAAGGTCTCTTAATGTGATCAGATTCAAATTTGATTTAGCAAGTATGCAGGTTCTAGGCATGACTTCATCGGAGCTGTGCAGAGTCCAGCCCTTGGTCATCCCTAGTCCCATTATTTTATTACCCTTAATCCAAGGTTCTTGAATTAATATAATATCAATATTATTTTTGATGGCATAAGCCTGTAAGACCGCCGATGCGTTCTTACAATGGTGTATATTTACCTGTAGCAGTTTCAGCGCCATTGTAGCTTCTACTTAGGTTTTTTGGGCTTAAGGAGAGGGAGGTTCCTTAGACCCTCCCCCTTCTTTCACCTGGGGGGGTTCTGAAGTCCCTTCCGCCTGTGGTTCTTCTGCAGGTAGAGGTTCCCGAGGCCCCTCTACCTCCATTTCCTCTGGCGATTGTGAGAGTGGAGGTTCCAAAGATCCCTCCACTTCCATTGCCTGAGAAGGTCCTTCTTCTTCTGTCTGCCCTTCTTTCTTCTCGCCTTCCTCCTTCTTCTTACCCAGTTTCTTAAAAGATACCCGGGAGAAGTTTAGGAAGGGCCTATAGTCAACGTCCTGTAGCTGAGTCCAGGACTGTTCTGACATGGCGATGACTACCTGCTGTCCCTTGGGGTCCGGCTTGGAGTCCGTCACCTGCCAGGTCTTTGTGCAAAGACCTTTGTTCTGTTTCTGCAGCCTGTGCAGAATGGTTTTGGCTTCCAGTACTGGTCCTGGAATCCATGCTAGGGTGTATACTGGTTTGGGAACGTCCTTGGCCTCCCTGAGCACTAGTTTCGCTCCCTCCCATGGTATACAGCCTTTTATTGTTATCTCCAGCCACGTTCTGGTTTCGAGGTCCGCGCAGGTCACATTAAGTCTTCCCCTGCCGTGGCGTACCTCAAGAAATCTCGGGTGGGGTACATTCCCCCCATCTTCGATTTCATCAATTTTTTCGAGCAGGTAGGTTCTAATCAACCCTGCCTGCTCGACATTTAAGGTCTCATCTGGGTATCCGTCTGGCAGAATTACCATTTTTTCCCCAGTGATGGCCTCTTTGTAGCTGCGAGCAGGTTCTTCCACCACGTTATAATGTAGAGTACATTGCATTGTTCGCGAAATCGCTTCGTGGTACCACCGCAAGATCTTGTCGGACCGCGGCGACGCTAATGTGAATTAATCTTTATTTAATTACGAGAGGAACCTTGCATACAGGGTGTTCAGTTAAATTCAACCCATCTACTAAATTTACCTTTCAATTTAATCATTACGCCGGAGCCACGAGTCTCCGAGCTCTTCTTTAGTGCTTATTTAGTAATGCATTTGGCCAAATTTAATATCAATTTTGTAATCTTTTACTAATACTGTTAATTAGCACTTTATACATATTGTGTGAAATTTTATTAATTCTGGGCCTGCCCGCTGATTTCGCTTGATGCCCTTGTATATGTAATCTGGCTGTACTGTGGTGAGTTTAGCCTCAAACCACCCTTGATATTTTTTTCGAACTGTGATATAATTTGGTTTGCCGTATATTTTGTGTGTGTGTATTTTAATTGTGTATTGTATTTTTGTTTGCCGTAATTATACTACCTTGACCTATTCTGCGTATATGATTTGTGCCTTTGCCGTTACCCTTTATATTTTCAGGTTTGGTTAGTAGCGCCTTCCGTAGCTTATCTTTTGTTTAGCAAAGTGCTGGGTTACTAGCTACCTGGCGCCCATTTATTTTATTTTCAGCTGAAGCTTTGAGTCTCCGATTTTAACCCACGCCCTCCTCTGGCTGAGAAGCCGGCCGCTCTTGCTTACCGCCCCCCTCTTTACCACCAGAGTATCGGTAATTAGCGGTAACAAAAGAAGTTTGGCACCCTGTCGTGGAGCCCGATTTTGCTTCATCTGACCTTGTTTTCTCCTGGCCTCGATTTCGGTTGAGTGAGCAAATTTGTTCCCCCTTGTTGTGATATATTTAATTATACGTTTAAATTAGTTTTGGTGGTATAGTATTCATATTGCATGTTTAGCTAGATAGTTAGATAGATTTATTGGCTTGCATGAGTTTCCAGATGCATGTGATTTAGATAATTAGGTATCCTGCCATATCGTTAACTACTTGCTGATAATTTTTGTTGCAGGGTTAGTTATAGGCTAATGTTCTAGTAATAGATTTTGATAGGTGTAGTAAGTTTATTCGAGTGTTTATACAACACATTAATTAGTTTTGAATAGTAGTGTTAGCTGTTAGCTGTTAGACTATTTTTTTTTTCCTTCCTTTTTTTTATCGCTCTTTTGAATACCCGAAGATGGACGTTGATCGCCTACTTGTCGATGAACTCAATTATGAATTACTAGTTAGGGGTATTTCTTGCCAAGGTAATGTCATGGAGAAACGCAAGTTACTTAGGTCTCGACTTAGAATGGAGCGCAGTGGCAACGTTAGTTTCCCCGAAGTCCACATTGATAATGCACTAGAATTGGAAGCATGCACAGCTAAATTTGCAATCCTTGCTGCAGAAGTCGGCATCTGTTTTTCCACCACAAAGGATAACAACTTCAAAAGATTATATACTCGTCTCCTACATGTGTATGGCCGCCTTGAGAGAATCGCTTCTATCGAATCTTTGGCTAATCTGAAAAATGAAGCAGTGAATCAATGCCTTCAATTACTTGACGATCTTGAAAGCAAGATTGAAAATCAACGAGATCAAGATTTAATTTCATTAGACGAACCTGATGCTGCTACCTCTCTACCTCGAGCTCCCGATACTTATCACGATTATCAGGAACAACCATCTCCACCAGATGTTGAACCTAGGCGTAGCTCCAACGTAAACTTCAACCTCAATGCCTCACAGCGAAGATCCTCACTTTTTCATAGCACTAGTATGGTTACATCGAGTCGTGCACCCGCTGAACATAACTTTATTCCTGTCAATAAATGGAAGATACAATATGATGGTGAAAGTGGCGTATCAAGTTTCTTGGAACGTATTGAAGAACTCCGAGTTGCTAGAGGAGTACCTAAGGAACAATTGTTTACTGCAGCCGTAGAACTTTTTACTGGCAATGCCTTAATCTGGTACCGATCTATTCGCGACACTATCCGTAGTTGGGATGACCTGTCTAAAGCTCTTCGAGAAACCTTCTTACCGTGTGACTACGAAGCAACTTTATGGGATGAGATAAGACACCGCACCCAAGGTGTTGATGAGCCAGTGTCCGTCTACATCGCGGTCATGGAAAATCTTTTCCGACGCCTACCTTCAGTGCCGTTGGAAACCACACGTCTCACTTTGATAAGAAGAAACCTGCAACCTTATCTTCAATCTCAACTCGCCTTACAAGTTGTAATCACTATTTCAGATCTCACTCGTACATGCAAGATCATCGAAGACACTCAAGTACGAACCTCACGCTTTCGAAATCCTCCAACTAATGGAAAGAATTCGTTGGAACCAGACTTAGCGTACCGTCGATCACATTCGAAATTCAATATAGCCTCTGTGGAAGATTCAGCTTCTGTTCCCACTCCTTCAGTTTGTGCCGGTCTGACTCACACCAATGCTGCTAAGCCTATGATTTGCTGGAATTGCAATCAACCTAACCATCGATCTGTTGATTGCCCTCAGTCTAAAAGGATACACTGCTACAGATGTGGGAAACCAGATTATACAACTAGAACATGCCCGTCGTGTTCGGGAAACGCCGTCCAGCGTCGTTAAGAGGCCGATTAGCACGCTGCAAACATAAGGCCAACGAACCGATTGTTGATCCGAATGAAAAGTCTGAAAGTTCTAATTTCAAACACCAAGCTGTACTCGATTTTATACTTAGCCATGCAGATAACGATCAAAGACCCTACCTTAAGGTTTCTATCTTTGGAAATTCCATTCTAGGCCTTTTAGATTCCGGAGCTTCTCGAACTCTTTTAGGTAAACAAGGTTGGGAGATGCTACAGGACTACTGCCGTCTCGATACCAAACACCTTTCCTCTTGTGTAGTCGCCAATGGTGATGAGTGTTCTAGTATAGGTACTGCTATCATTCCTATAACTCTCCGAGATAGAGTCTGTGTCATGGACGTCCTAGTTGTCCCTTCGTTACCCCATTCGCTTATCTTGGGAATCGATTTCTGGCGCAAGATGAACATTATACCTAACCTTCGCCGGGATGAATGGAGCTTTGCTACGAACAACCCTAACATATCTGTCGACGCCATTCAATCTGTCGAACACCTTACTAGTGAACAGAGCCTTCAGCTGCAAGAATTTGTTGATAGTACTTTTAATGCTATGGGTGATAAACTTGGATGTACTCACCTGGTCCAACATGAGATTAAAACGCAGTCGCCTCCTATAAAACAGCGTTACTACCCCATTTCTCCGGCCCTTCAGCAACATGTCGATAAGGAGTTAGACAAGATGCTTCAAGATGGCATTGTGGAACGCTCTACCTCTGCTTGGTCGTCTCCAATCCTTTTGGTTAAAAAGCGCGATAATTCCTATAGGTTCTGTGTTGATTATCGCAAGTTGAATAGGGTTAGTCAGCCTGACGCTTACCCTCTTCCTTATATTAGTAGCACCCTCGACAAACTTAGAGACGCACGTTATCTTACAACCTTAGATATCAAATCCGCTTATTGGCAAATACCTGTTGCCGAGTCCTCTCGGGAATATACGGCCTTTACAGTGCCTAACCGAGGCTTGTTTCAATTTTGTCGCCTACCTTTCGGCCTTCATACGGCCTCGGCCACTTGGCAACGGTTGATAGACCGTGTGATAGGGGCTGACCTAGAACCCTTTGTCTTCACCTACCTCGACGACGTAATTATTTGTACGCAGACTTTTGAGCAACATTTAGACGTCTTACGAGAAGTCGTTAAACGCCTTTCCGATGCTGGCTTAACCTTAAGCAAAGAGAAATGTCACTTCTGTAAACCTGAACTTTGCTACCTTGGTTACGTAGTTAACTCCAGAGGTTTGTTAGTTGACCCCGATAAAGTTCGGGCCATTATTGAAATACCCACTCCAACTTGTGTTTCCGAGATCCGCCGCATAGTGGGCATGGCATCATGGTACCGACGCTTTGTACCAAATTTCTCTACATTGCTCGCTCCTTTAACCTCGTTGCTTCGAAAGAACGCCAAATTTAATTGGACCACAGACTGTGAAAACGCGTTTCGCTCAATTAAGGAACATCTGGTCTCTGCACCTATACTTGCGTGCCCTAATTTCAGTTTACCATTTTCGATTCAAACAGACGCCTCCGCTTATGGTCTTGGTGCCGTTCTTACCCAAAACCAGGAAGATGGCGAGAAAGTTATATGTTATATCAGCCGCTCGTTAACCAGAAATGAGAGGAACTTCAGCACCACAGAACGTGAATGCCTAGCAGTTCTATTTGCGATCGAAAAACTTCGACCGTACATCGAGGGAACGAAGTTCACTGTGATCACGGACCACTACAGCTTAAAATGGCTGAACAACATCAAAGATCCTACTGGTCGAATTGCTCGTTGGGCAGTGCGTCTGCAACAATACGACTTTGATATCATTCACCGTAAGGGTAAAGACCATGTTGTACCTGATACGTTGTCTCGCGCCGTACCCGTAGTTGATGCTATAGGAGACCAACCCATCATTAACGAAGCCGTTAAAGACCGCTGGTACATCCGCATGCGGAATAATGTACAAAATAATCCTCGTCGCTTCCCATTGTGGCGCCTTGAAGGTGACAAGCTGTATAAGCACGTCAACGTCACTTATTCCGATCTACGAGAAGACCACGAAGAATGGAGATTGGTAGTCCCGAAAGAAAAGCGCAAGGACCTGATTCGTCAAAATCACGATCTGCCCAGCGCTGGACACACTGGTGTTTCTAAAACATTAAATCGCATAGCACAACATTTTTACTGGCCGAAGATGCGCGCTGACGTCGCCGCTTACATACGCCGCTGTAACACTTGTGGAAGAACTAAGCCTGAACAGAGACCTCCTGTTGGTTTCATGGGTGGACATTCTATTATAACAAAACCATGGGAAGTCATCTGCACTGATATTGTTGGTCCCTTACCTCGATCCAAGAGAGGTTACGCCTATATACTTGTCGTCGCTGATTGCTTTAGCAAGTTTCCTCTATTTTTCCCATTACGCTCTGCAACCGCTTCGAACATAGTCCAGCATCTTGAAGAAGATGTGTTCCTAGTGTACGGTGCGCCTCGCCGAATAATCTGCGACAATGGTGTGCAATTTCGCAGTCGTGAGTTTACTACCCTCATGAACACCTACAATTGCAAAATGTCGTTTACTGCTTACTACCATCCACAAGCAAACCCTACCGAACGCATAAATCGTGTCTTGAAGACTATGTTGACAGCCTACGTTCAAGATAACCAACGTGAATGGGACAAATATTTACCTCATGTGGCGTGTGCCATCAGAACTGCTAAACACGAACTAACTGGACAAAGTCCATACTTCATCAACTTTGGTCGAGAGATTATTCTTAGACGGCCTGGAGAAGCTGACGACCAGAATACGAATGCCGAGCCAGAATTACAATTTGACCGCACCAATAACAATAACCATCGTTCTGAAGCAGTCCAACGCTTGTATGCTGACGTACGCCGCCGCCTGGATAAGGCTTATCAGAAATCTAAGACACGTTATGACCTTAGACGTCGCCCTGTGGAATATCAAGTGAATCAGTCTGTTTGGCGCAAAAACTATGTCCTCTCAGACGCTGCAAACCACTTTTCAGCTAAGCTTGCTTCTAAATATGTGGGTCCTTTTATTGTCCATCGCCGACTATCAAGATGGGTCTACGAACTTAAGACTCCTGAAGGTAATCTGCTGCGTGGGACTTGGCACGCCAAAGACCTTAAACCCCACTACGACGACATTCGCGATCAACCACCCAATGAGGTGTAGTATATTGTTAGTCTGCGTGTGTTCTGTCGAACCTCTGGTCTTCAAATGTAGCTATGATTTGAGGTTATTTTCTTGTGTTCGTTTTTTTTGTGTTCCTTAATCTGCGTTGTAGAAAGCTTCGTGGAAGTTTTCGTTCTGGTCTTTTTGGGAGGATGGTTGGGGACTTGAACGGTCGGTTACTTTTCCGTCTATTCCTTACTTGTAAGGTAGACTGAGACATTCCATCTTGTCGTTCATTCAGGAGTGAGCCACCTTTGAGGTCTCATCTCCGGTGTTCCGCTATCCGGTCACGGAGGATAGTGTTTCAGTGTGCAGTCGGTCCTGGGCTGCCCACTTTTCCTAGACTAGTAGGGTGTAGGGTTTTTTTTTTTGTCGGCCCAGGGGATGGTTGCCTATGATCGCGGTGTGCACTACGGGGCCCCGCGCCTGGTACCCTTTGCCTGTGCAGACTTCAAACTTTTTCGGCCTTTTCCAATTTTGAAATTTTCTGTTATTCTACTTAATTCCACCCTACGATGACCGACTGACGAGACAACGGACAATCCTTCCCATCCCTCTTCTGTGTCGTCCACTATTTTCTTTTCTGGAACTTCCTAATCCCATGCCCTTTTTCACCACTCTAATTTTTTTTTTTTTTTCCTCTTCTTGGTATGCGGTCTCTCGGTGGGTGTTGTGTAGACTTGGGCCTGGATCGGTTCATCCACCGGCGCGCCTTTGTCATCCAGCAGCGACGGATGTTCCGATGTCCTTTTCTGCATGACATTCATTTGGAGAGCCGTTTATCCCTTCGATCTTTCTCTCGACTTTCAATCCTTTTACGATCCTGTGTGTTTCCCTTATTTCTTTTCGCCTTCTGACAGTGACGAACTTTTTTTGGTTTACGTACCCGCTTCTAAATTTGTTGACATTGGCCTGGTTGAGCTGGATATCCGCTTTGGTTCTTTTTGTGCATCTGGAAGGTTCTTGAGGTTTCATTATTGTGCATGCTTAAGTTCTGCGTCGGTAAATTCGGGGAATTTACCTATTTTTAAGTGAGGGGAGAGTTGTTACGGGTCAAAATTCATTTTTAGCTATTCGCCTAATTATTTGCCCTAATCTCGGTTAAAATTAACTTTTTACCATGTATTTCTTGAGGTATGATTTTCCCTGCATTATCTTTGAGCATTCAGATCGTTTGATAGCTGTATTGCAAACTAAGTAAACCATTCGGTCGATTTTATGGGTCCAAATGCCCCTGCAGTGTAGGCTTCACCTCATGCATTTTCCCTTTCCCCAGAAATTTGATTTTTGGGCTTTATCAGTTTTTGGAAACCATCTTGACATTTTTCCGCCATCCTGTGCTGCAAGAGCTAGGTGCTTCGAAATTTACGTTTTGATGTCGTACCTTAATCAGGGTTTTTCGTTAGCATCCTAACCTGGAATTGTGCCGTTTTGTGTCCTGAACTCCATGGAAGTTCAGAATTAGGCTTTGTGAGTTGCATTTTTGGCGAATTCCAACCCGAATATTGTTTGGGGATTCCGCTCTAGCAAAGCACATGTTTTTACTTTGGCGTTGAACAGCCGTAGAAAACCTGAAACGGGTAAGGTGAATTATTTGGACTTATTCGGTGTATTTCCATTGCTATTTGCCTTTCAGCTTTTACTCGACGGTACTTTTACTCGACGGTACCTTTTTGCTCGACGGTACTCTTACTCGACGGTACCTTTTACTCGACGGTAGCATGCCTGTCGAATTCTCCTCGTTGGGAGCAGGAAACTACCGAGCTAATCGCAGCTGTCGCATTGTGGTCACGTAGCCACTAGCCTGGTGACGAGTTTCGCTGACTATGGCATCCCTTCAGCTACCTGGTGATGGCTTGGCCCCCTCGTGGTCCTTAGGCCCCCCCCCCCTGTTTTTAACATCTGCAGCGGAAGAGAAGCCCACTGCCAAAGGTCTGTCAGTTTAATATTTCCGTTTCGAACTCTCGGGAATCAAGTGCCCCCTTAGGCCGTTTGCGTGGCAACGCTGCAAGGTGCTCGATAGACGTACGTTTGTTATATTGTGTGTTTTTAAAGCTATGAACTCACCTGTGCACGATTATGATTGAGTTTGCCTTCACAAGAATCAGTTTTAGCGGTAGCTCTTCTGCACAGTAAATAGCCAAGTAGGTCATTTAGGCGAAAGTGCTTCTTAATTCGGAATAGTTTTATCGGAATCGCGTTGTAACCGAATTCGGGCTAAACTTTATCGGAATTGTATATGTAAAATTTGTAACGGTATTATGTCCACATTGTGAAGCCAAGTGCACGACGGTTTACCTTTTTAGATTTTAATTGTTATTAATTACACCGTTGAATTATGCTATTTACCCAGCTTTGCAAGCAATTATTATTACTGCTCGCACCTCGGTCGTTATAATGTAGAGTACATTGCATTGTTCGCGAAATCGCTTCGTGGTACCACCGCAAGATCTTGTCGGACCGCGGCGACGCTAATGTGAATTAATCTTTATTTAATTACGAGAGGAACCTTGCATACAGGGTGTTCAGTTAAATTCAACCCATCTACTAAATTTACCTTTCAATTTAATCATTACGCCGGAGCCACGAGTCTCCCAGCTCTTCTTTAGTGCTTATTTAGTAATGCATTTGGCCAAATTTAATATCAATTTTGTAATCTTTTACTAATACTGTTAATTAGCACTTTATACATATTGTGTGAAATTTTATTAATTCTGGGCCTGCCCGCTGATTTCGCTTGATGCCCTTGTATATGTAATCTGGCTGTACTGTGGTGAGTTTAGCCTCAAACCACCCTTGATATTTTTTTCGAACTGTGATATAATTTGGTTTGCCGTATATTTTGTGTGTGTGTATTTTAATTGTGTATTGTATTTTTGTTTGCCGTAATTATACTACCTTGACCTATTCTGCGTATATGATTTGTGCCTTTGCCGTTACCCTTTATATTTTCAGGTTTGGTTAGTAGCGCCTTCCGTAGCTTATCTTTTGTTTAGCAAAGTGCTGGGTTACTAGCTACTTGGCGCCCATATTTTATTTTTCAGCTAAAGCCTATGAGTCTTTTATTCTACCCACGACCAGCTCCGGCTGAGAAGCCGTTGGCCTTTGCTTGCTTCTTTTTAGTCGCCGTAACGGTAACAAGAAGTAAATTTTGGCTTTATTAATAAAAGAGGAAATAATTCTGAAACATTTAAATGTCTTACATAAAAAAATAATTAAAGTTAACAAGATAGATTTGTTATCTGCAACTAAAAGAAAAATTTTAACTACCAACAGAATGCTAAATATCAAAATAATTATTAACAAGATTGATAAATTTAAAAAGGACATAGTTTTTATTAACTTTGAGTAGTGTAAATTTTTAATAAGATTCTAATAACAAATATAATAGTAATTTACGATAGAACTGCGTAAAGATACTCTTTAGGCACGAGTGGGGCAGAGTTAAAACGCTCGCTCACTCGCGTTTTAAGCCCCGCGAGTGACTAAAGATGCTTTACACATGTGTATCGTACAATATTTTATCTACGATAGAACCGATAAAACACGGTAAATATAAAAAAAAAAATGTAAATTAGGATTACCAGCAACCGGTCGTAATTTTGCGTGTTTTAAACATTTTAAAACACGTTGCTACTGACAACGTGCCTAATGAAATCTTTTAAACACGTTACTACTGACGACGTAAACTAATGAAAACATGTTATTAAACAGTCGTTTTACAAACTTAAAACTGCCAGCTAAAAGGTAATTTTACACACTGTCGTCGATAAAGTATAGTTCATACACTACAATACATATGTATACATAAATTAAAGCTGCTTGGTTCAATATTAAATAAGTGGGCTTTAAACATTCTCATAGAACTATCTTCAGGGCATGAAGAATTTTATTCAGGCTGCACATTTAATACGTAATCATTCTTGTAAATTACGTTTTTCAAAAGGTAAACTATTAATTTAAGTGTAAAAATAAAACTTCCAAACAATGAAAAATTTACCACAGCCTATAATATTCTTCAGACACATATTTTAACAATTGAGTTAAAAAGGAATTCTGAAACTTTAAAATGGCAGACTTCTAAATTTTACAGCAATTCCAATCTGAACAGCCAAGCTGCTACCTTCATTGAAACTTTTCTACTTCATATATGAATTTCAACAGCTCATATGCCACCGCTAGTGGTATTCTGGAATTTTTAAATTGTTAATCCTTACTTACTATTTCTTTAGATATCTACGCATTTTAGCAGCTTAGCTCTGTTATCTTCAGTGGAGTTATGATGCAGTTTAGTCCTTAATAGTTATCAAGTAGGTATTATCTTCTTCAAAAACGCATTTAAACAGCAAAATTTTTATATTCAGTAGAATTTTGAAAGACTGATACCATTAAACCCTTGCCAAAATGTATTATTCTTTACAAGGATGTGGGAGGGGGTATGAAAAGTTTTGCAATTTACAATGAAAAAGTCTTTGGAATAAAATATTATTTTTACTTTGCGACATAATCTCCTCTTAATTCTATGCATTTGGTCCAACAATACCGAAGCCTTTCAATGCCTTCTTTACAATGGTTTTTGTAAAAACTCAAAATATTTATTTACTTCTTCATCTGATGCACGGTGTCAGGTATAGAGACTAAAGGGATGTCCAACTGATTCGAACCTTAATTTTTGAATCGGCGTTTTATCATGGTGGTAAAGAATTTTATTTTTGAATAAACGAATAAGAGCAGCTAAACAGTTAAAAAATCAGCATCACATTTTATCACCTTGTAGATAATTGGAAAGCAAATCAATTCACGTCGTGATAACCGGCCGATGCTACTACCTTTGCTTTCTTCGGTGGCGGAGAACGACGATTAGTCCATTGTTTCGACTGCTAATTGGTTTCAGGTCAGGATCCAGGTTCCAGCCATGGTCACAAAACAAGGTAAGAAATCTTTGGAATTTTTCTGAATCTTACCCAAGCCAGCCTGAAAAATGACATCGAATGCGTTTATATCCTTCGCCGACAATAAAACACGCGACACCCATCTCGCAGGTACCTAGTTTGTGTATATCCAGTTCTTTTTCTGTAATAAAAAAGCACGCCTTACTTCGGTATCTCCACCAACAGTATCTCTGCTACTCCTGACAACTTCAATCATCTATTATTTAAAACGATGGTGTGAACTCATTTCAAAATTTGTCACTGTTTTTGGGATTCCACTGTAAGAAGCATCTGACACTGGTTCTTCCTCTCTTAAACTCATTCGTCCAATAACACGCATTTGCATATGGAGGGACATTTTTAGTAAATGTATTTACCATATGAGCATAGATTTGCTTTTTTAAAAAGTTTGTTTTTCAAAAGATATTTAATAACTGCTGAATATTCAGAATTTCTCATTAAATAAACACTTCACCAACTTTACTTACAATTGTGGCCAAAATAAAACTAAATATCAGAAAGAAATGAAGTGTTACTACTCGTATGTCATGACAAAATACAATCTAACCTTATACATTTAGTTTTACCCTGTGCCATTTTTGAGTACGAGTACGCACCATTTTTCATCCCAGCCTGGTACTTCAACAACGTATGTATGATCTTCAGCAGAATTCTAAAGCTCTGAAATAGCTGAACTCTATAGCTAACTTGTCATCTTCAGAGCAATTGTAAAACTCTGAATCGATTAAACCTCTATTAGATACGCAATAGAGCCGTTATACTGGTATCTACATTAACATTTTGAAATTCTGAAGCAGTTGCACCGTTACCACAACTTGTTCGTTGCGTCATAAATGTATCGTAAAGCCAAACTTCTTATACTTAGTAGCATTATAACATTCTAGAGCAGTTAAACCCTTATCCCAATATATGATCTTTAAATATGTATTTTCATAGTTAATTTGCGCCATTGCCAGTATTTTATTTTGTGTTGCCTAAAAACTAACTCTACAAATATTCATATGACTAAAACACCAAATATTAGCATTATTCAAACGAATATATAAACAACAATATACAGTGTAACAGGTAGAGTGTGCCAAACCTGTATTTCTATTATTGACAAAATACAAATCAGATTATTGATTGTTGTAAACAGTAATAAATGGGAATGTAGCTACTCATAGCAGTTGTCAGTATTGTGACGTTTACGCCTGTACAGATTAAATGTGCACGTAAATAATATGCCAGAATTTGAACGCCGCCAACTTAGTCACAATTGACGCATTACCTCCAGCGGGCGAGAACTTGTTGATAAAGATAACGTCTCAGCAATGAGCGAGTTTGCGAGCAGCTAATGACGACGAGTCCTCATCTGGATTTTACCAGAAGTTGGCCCAGATAGTAGGAAGACCCGCAGGGTATAAGAAGAAAATGCTTGGCCTGTTGAAGGCACATGAGTCCAGCCACTTGAGAGTCCAGCTCCACCTAAAGGAGCCACTAGCCCTAAGCCCCAAGGAGCCAGGTTCTCTTGATCCTGCAAAGCCAGTTTTCACCAAAGCCTACACCTAAAGCCCCGTTTGTCCAGCAAAACGGGTCCACCGAACCGATCCGAACCTCGCCTTACCCTGAAAAGTGAGCCGCCGCTGGTCCATTCAGTTGAGCCCCCGGCCTTACAAGGAGAAGCTCTCCAGAGTTCTAACGCCTTTCCTGAACCTGAATCATTCCTCTGGCTCGCCGATTTTCGGTATCACAGAATACTCCCAAAAGCTGTTCCTAGACTACCCTCCTGCTCGCCGATATCGGTACAAGGGAATATCTCTAAAACAAGGTTCTGAACTTTACCTCTGGCTAGCCGATTCTCGGTATCAAAGGAAAACTACCCCTAAAACTCGCCCCACAGCCACCCCTCGCATCTCGGATCCTCGGTATCAAAGGTCTTCTCTCCTCTCCTGTCACCAGCCTGTCCAGAGTTCCGTAATTACGCCGTCAATAGGAAACCTTTGGATCATTTCCAATCAAGCTGATAGCAGCGTGACAAGCACGTTTCTAGGTTAAGCATTACAGCAGTTAATTAAAGGAATAACGAACGTGGCACCTACACATTCTCCTGGCCTCCTCATGGGGAAGTTCTTGCGACGTCTCCGGGAAAATTATACCTCCAACTGGGAAAAAATTCGTGCTTACCCAAGTTATTTCAAACGTCCAATTTTGTTCAGCATTTACCAAAATGTACTTAGGGGTTGACTGGTCCTTAAACGCAGATGTTTAGCAAGTCGTCGGAAGTCGTCAGCGTCTATTAATTTGGATCTGTTTTATTTCACTATAATTAATGTACATTCGTTTTAGACTTAAGTCTTGCAAAAATAAAATATGATGTAATACTAAAATAACATACATAATTTAGCCAAGATGTTCTAAATCTAATCAATCGAAGCAGTCATCTAGTCTTTGGCTACTGAGCTACGAAACGAGGCGCATCCAGAAAAAGGTCGATACACATATTCCGTCGCATTATACAGTATTGTGCTTCAATTTTGCACTTCTAAGGAAATGATATTAAGTTATAAAAAATATAAATAATTGTTACAAAGAGAAAGCTGTAAAAATTCATTGGTTTGCAGTTTGTATTAAAGCAGTTATTGTTACTCAAGTACTTTCGCTACAAAATAACATTTTTATGTGCTTTTAATGAGTAGTGTGAAGTGGAGTACGTCAATCAGGAATTATTCGATGTGCTCATAGTTTATTTCAAAGTTAGGCAAAATAGAAAACAGGCGGCCTAAATTTATAAAAAAAATCTAATAGGCAGCATTCTTCCATAGTAATTTTCACTCGGCTAGTGCAACGTTAATAAACCACCGGAACAGTGTACTACGCTGCTAATAGACCAAATATAGAAGTAGCGGACATTTGCGCCTTCAACAAATAATCCTCAAGCAAGCCATAGCAGATTAAGCTATGCACAGCATTTTGACATTCCTATTATAAATTTCAACTAACGCTCCAACAAACTCTTACTAAATAAGACCTCGACAACTTCTGTCAGCGGGAATTAGCGAAATGATAATTTCTTCGATCACATGCTGTGGTCTGACGAAGTAATGTCTAAAAATTATGAAGACATCAATTTGCATAAGCTTGGTTATAATCTGTGGAGAATCCGCACTGAATGAGTGAGGTTAATCACCAAGTTAAATAGAACGTGAACGTCTGGTGTGCCCACTTGGCGATGATAAAATCATGGCACCATACTTTTTCAATTGAAATTGACCTATCCAGCGTATTTCTACACGATAGTCTACCATAACACTTGGAGGACGTTTCGTTGGTTATCCTTCGTATCATATTGTATTAAATAGGTGGGTATCCAGCACATTTCAGCTTACAAGTGCTTGAGATACTGAATAATTTATATGAAAACAAGTGTATTTGTAGCGAACGTTCCTGGTTTGATGGGTTAAAAGCGATAACGTACTTTTAACGTTCCCCAATCGTAGTAGAGATTCAAACATGAATAGTATAAACATGTGCTCAATTTGCGCTACGAAAAATACGAAATGCTCAAGAAATGTTTAAAATTCGACTCGTTCTATGCATAGAAGCCAATGAACGACAATTTCAACCTGTGTAATTTTTTCTTTACCTAAATATTACTTCGGTCGTATGTAGCATTTCTAATCTTGTTACTTTCAATAAAGGGAAGAAGTTAAGAAATTCCAATTTTATCTTTATTTAACTGACAACAAGCTGCCACTTGAAATTTTTTACAGCTATCTCTTCGTAATAGCTTTTTTTCTCAAAAATTTTATCATATAAGGATATACAGGGTGTTTCAAAATTGCACGGAACAAATATAATGACGTTATTCTGCATAAACAATAGGGACAACAGTTCTAATAAAAAGATATGTCCTAAAATCATTCATTTCAAAGATATCCTTTATCAAAGAATTGAAGATGGCAATCCGTATTTCAAACATAGGCTGGTGTTTTGTTCCAACACATGTTTTGTGTTTACATGCAATACGTGGGCGTTCTTCTACGTATAGTAAAAAGTAGAAAAATAAGTATTTCAAGTTTTTTTTAAGTAAAATTTATAGTAACTGTTCGAAGTAATATCTTTCTTCTGAATCACTCATAATAATTTTGACAGTTGTAGGTAAAACATACAGATAATGCATAATGAAAACCAAATACCAGCCTACTAAATCTTTAATCAAGGATATCTTTGAAATGAATGATTTTAGGACTTATGTTCATGAGAGTTTTTTGATGCAGAATAACGCCCTTATATTTTTCTGTGTAATATTGAAACACCCTGTATATATTTAATATGGTTGAATAGAAAAAAATATCTACAAAGCATTTAAGATTAAATGTATAATGTCATTTAAATTAATTAATTTTCACGCCATTTCAGTTAAAATTCAGTGAACTTGTAATATTTACATCGGGTGTGAACAGCTATACTTTCCACGATTATTCTTCTTTGTTTTTACATTATACCATTACATTTGAGGTCCTAGCCCAAAGTCGCCAGGATCTTCTATCTTGGGTCGTCGCTGGTTCGAATTGGCCATTTTTGAGATCTGGGTTCGGTTATCATCTCTAGCACTTTCCTGGTCATATAATCTTCCGGCCTTCTTATGACATGTCCACTGTCCATACCACCTTAGCCGGCTCTCCCTGCGTTTGTCAGTGATGAGTCTAGCATTGAAGTTCTCACGATTGTGGTTGTCTCTCACTTTGTCCAATATGGGGACCCCACTAGCCCAATTTAGCATTCCCATCTCACTTGCATGCAACTTATTCGCGTGTTGTTTCTTGAACGGCCAACTGTATACTGGAATTGCCCTATCTCACAGTACTCCAGAAAGCTCTCTTTATCCATCTGGTGTTTGTACCGTGGTCGATATCTGCACCAATGTTTTCATCTATGTAAGAAACACTTCTTTAGGCGGATATTCTTGCATGTATATGATAGTTTCGTTGATGATGTTCATGAAATTGCAACATATATATTTCGTAGTTTTTCTGATGTTCAGCTCAGCTGACTCCAGAGCTGTCACAAACCGTTGTAGGTCATCAGCATCGTCGCTTATGAGGACGATATCATCCGCATATAAAATTTTCACGGAAGAGATCTCTATAGGTCAGGTGTTCAGTACTTAATGACAAAATTAAAAAAGAATATCCCTCTAGTTGTTGGTATTTTTAAAACTTTCACACAACTGTCGTTCTTCTTCCTGTTCCAACGTATTTTTCTCCATTAATTTTGCTAATAGTAAGTTATCTCCTCACATAATCGAAAGAGGTTTGGGACATCTTTTCTGCTACATGCTGTTTACAAACAAAAGCATTTTTAAGAAAAATTAAAAATAAAAATAAATATACCGTAGTTGACATGTTTACATTATTGGTGTAGAGAAGATGGTGTAGGTATAGGATATTGCTCAATAAGTTGAGAAATGTAGTCGGCCGAGCACGCAAAGCATAGTTTTATCATGTGTTGCACATGCTATTTTTTCACGTACCTACTGTACGACATGACTAAAATATACAAATATCAAAAATCAGGTGAAAGATTGTACATTTAATTACTAACATAGTACGTGGGCGTACTGAATTATCATAGTAACAATAAACTTGGTTACACTATGTGTTTCTATGCAGAAAAGTACCATTTTTCTAAATGATTTTGTTTTTAGAAATAGAGTACATTGCCATGCAGTACGTAAAACGGCTATTTTAAACGTATACTAATTATTATTACTAACTGTTGAGCTTACCACATATGTTACCTTACTCTAATTAAAATGGTTTTTGCATTTTAAAATGTGAATTGTAAATAAAAATGTTACAAAAGAAAATGTTCTAACGTCTTTAGTAAAAGAAGCAAAAGTGTTCAAAATTATGCACAAAGTAGGTAAAAATATCTTAATGTTACTTATAATACTGGATCAGTAAAAAGGAACACTTAGTAATGGGAATACATTAATTCGCAAAGAAAAAAATTGTAAACTCTCAAGTACGGTTGTGAGTGTGGTTCGAGTCGATTGCTGTATCTTTTTGTTCGCATGGACTACGCTCCACTATCATCTCTACACATTTCTGCCCATTTTATGATGTTCACTCTGTATATGTTTTCTTTCAGACGGGGGAAATAAAAACATAGCGGTCGGTAAGATTCGAACCCGCGCTTCCAGGCGAAATCCAATTGCTATTTTGACGCTTTAACAGCTCGCTTACGAACGCGCATTTATCCTGCTTTTTTATCGCTGTGTTATAAAAGACGCGGTTACTCAACGGTCAATGGCGGACGAACTGCGCTCGATCAGTGAAAAGCTGCCGTAGAAACGTAGAGACGTAGATATAATAAATAAAATATAAGCAATAGGTTAATGTGTAAATGTAAATTTCCTGTTAAGTTAGTGTTAGTCTTTCATATTTATTGTTTAAATTAAATGGAAATTATTTTGAATTATATTAAATAATATTTTAAGGTCTTATGAATTTGTACGTAGTCATAGTTTTACAATAAATGATTAAACTTTTAAAAAGTGTAAGAATTTATTAACTTTAAATTAAATACTTTTAATTTAAAAAGCCGCCTTTATCGAATTTAAGTACTATCGTGTAATATTTCGAGAAATACTAATTAACTCCAAAAATATCATGAATGGAGAGCTCGACTCTTGTACAATAATTAAAATTTTTATTCATTTTTGATATACAAGCGCTTTGATGTACAGACATGGCAATTAAGAATTTTAAAGGGAATTAGGTATGCAAATCAGAGAACTCAAACAGGTTGTGCTTGCACCAACAAATAAGTGGCGATAGCGTATGGATCATTAAGCTCTTAAAATTCAACACTGTTAAATAAAGAAGGCAATGAAAGGTGTAATTGATAACAGATGATCGTCTGCAGTTTTCCGGCGCGTTGCTTGTTCAATGGATGTTCAGCGTGTTTTATTCATCAAATATCCATCGCTAACTCAATTAAACATGGCTCGAGATTCGATTTCTTCCGATGAATGCCCCGCATGCACTCCAAGATGATGCTCGCCACATACACTGTTAAAAACTTCCTGTACGGCTAAAAAATGGTTTCCGTTGAGCGGCGCTTTTGACTAATTACGACCGCTCTAGAATTTTCTGCCTTTCGTGCCTCCTGTAAGTGCGGAAGAGAAGTCTTTTGAACTTCCATCAGGCAAATAATGCCCTGCAAAAGCGTAAGTTATTTTTCCTAGTAAACGTGTAGTGCAACTTTTATTTTTTCCACCAGCAAAATTTGCTTCTGAGTGCGCCACTGATTCAATGAACAGAGGCGCGTGTGATCATGTTAGTAATTTAGGTTTACATTTGGTGGAATTTAAGGTTTTTTTTTGGTAAGCATTTGGGTTTTAAGGTTAAGTGGAACTTGTTATGAGTTTGTTAGCTAAAGCTACACTAATAATGGAGGAATTCCCTACATCAAGAGTCATACGTACATCCGTTGCTATTTACAAACTACATAATACAAGTAAAAAAAGAAGGAATGGTGCATGTTTGTGTTTACTACACAGCAGGTCAGTCTTTTGTGTCAGTATGAGTATGTTACTAATGTCTTCAGACCTGAAGTTTGAAATTTGATATTCCTTTCAACACAACTGCGTTTCATTTCTATAGAAAGATAACGTATCATACTATAGCACCAAAGCTATGTACACGTCCACACTGGTTGTTGCGTATGTTTATTTAATGACAATTTCGATATTTTACCAAGAAGACAGTACATTTTTTATTATTGAAGGTCCAATGCTTCCTGTTTCATTTAACACACTCTTTCCATATCAGTTCTATATTTAATGACAAGTACTTAGTAATACCTGCATGTAATATTATTTGAGTTTTTTTTACTAGAAGATAGTTGATCCTTCCATTTGTGACGTTACCATCAATTATCTTCGCTTCGTTAATTTTTATGCTTCCCGTTTCTCTATATTGATGATGCAGAAGATATATTAGACAGATCCGATAACGCTACCCTGGGGTACTCTGACTCAGACTTATGACTACTTGGATACAATTGCCGGCAGAAACTAGCTCAAGGAGACGGAGTGTGCTCATCTTTAAAATACTCGAATAAAAGGGCACCAATGGACTTTTACCAAGTAACGACAAGTGTATCCAGGCATTCAAAGAGAATAGGTAAACTCAAGTAGCACAAAATATACTGAAAAGGAAACTCAACTCAAGTACAGGTTGCAGTAACAAATAAATAACGCCAGAATGCGAATATCACAGTATATAATTGTCATTAATTCATATATATAATTACAGGTCGACAAATTACGAAGCACCTCAAAAAAACACGTACATCTTAGTACATACTTAGAAGTTCACAATACAACTTTACAATATTATCGCACACATTACAATCAGGCAATAGTTTGTTAGACAATACGCTATGTGTGCTCCCAGGTAGCAAGCTCGCGGAGCGAACTGTATACTCCCAAGGCCGCATTCACAATCCAAACGTCCAATTGCCCGAACAGGGCTCAAAGCTACAAGGCATTGACCGCCAATAAATGACCATAGAAAGGGGAAACTTGTAACCTGTAAGGGCGTTCCGGAGAGGAATCCCTTTCTGCGCTCTAATGAGTTCATGCAACAGGTGTGAAGCGGACCGCGACTTGACGATTTGAACAGGTCAAGGCTATGCCCCCGAAGGACCTCCGCATTCAGATGCAACGAAAGCTAAACCTAGCAAACTGCCCTTCGGCTCCTCACTGACTGCTATAAGGAAACAATTGTCCATGATAGAACACAGATAAAATTAAATACAGCACGAAGAAGGCTTACCTTATCTACTTACCTCGAGATGTTCTGGGCACGTGCGAATGAAGTACACCTAAATTATGTTCAGGAAAGCAGATCCGCCGAAAAGGTGCGGGAAACATTTCACAAAATCAGTCTGCATGCCCATACATTCACTGAACACTTAGAAGTCTCTTAAACGCTCTCCAATCTGCTAACCAAAGCAAGCCGGAAAAGAACGCCAAGCTAACAATCGCGACCTTTTACTTCCTGGACTGCAAGCCCAAAGTAGGCATGGCACAAGCGCGCGAAATATGAACTAAGTACCATATAACGAGTACATTGAAATCGAATAGATGCGTAACTGAGGCGTAACAATAAGGACTAAGTACTACAGACATCTAAATCAAATAGATGTGCAATTAAATCGTAACAAAGTAAAAGTTACTGGTACAAAAAGATGGGAGTTTTCAGCCGCTAAACAGCGCCGAAATTTATAGCTTTTCGATGCAGTAGAACAAAAAAATATGTTATTTACTGGTGCTTTAATGTGGCTATTAAAGCACTGAAAATAGTGATTGTTTAATTTATATTGAACAGATGTAAATTTGCAGTCAAAACTTACGAAATATCGTTCACATTTTAAAAGCCAGTTTTTGCTTCATAATTACGTCGGTTTAAGGGCCGCAAACTGCAACCAAGCAACTTACGCAAATAAAAGACCTACAATCAAGAGTTCAACGTTCGTCCTTGCAAACAAAGCAGGAAGCGATACTGTTTAACACTGAGTAGTTATTTGTAATATTAGACTCTTTCTAGTGAACTACACCTTTGCACTTTGAAATGTTATTTAGTCCTAAGCAGTTTTGTATAAAAGTCCATTTAATTTTGTAATAGATCAATCGACATCTAATGTTGTATTCATTCACATCGTTGCTGCCCTCTTTCAAGCCATAATTCATAAAACGTGAGGCTGCGTTTTAAGGGTAGCAACATTATAGTCCCTTTGAGTGACATTGACTAAATTGTCTTATAACAAGGGTGCAGTCTCACCCTTTGTGCTCAAAACGTTGGGACAAGAACAAGTGCAAGCAAGAGAAACCTGATCCAGCCTCCAGGCATTTCTGTTCATGATCCTTCGAGCCGGATCTGTCTCCAACTAAGAACAAGTACATCCCAGGGGTCACAGGCATCCAGAGAAGAAAACATCTGCCAACCCACCCAGGTCCAAAAAATTGGCTAATAACATGGAGGAATTCAATAAATTAGCTGTCGCCCAAGAAGAGCTCGCGCAGAAGGTAAGTCAAATATTGTCCAACAGCAGAAAGGACCCTGCCAGCCGAAAAACCTAAGCCTACATCACCAGTCACCGCAACCAACAATCATGCAAAAATGGTGCAGCTAAGTATTCCAACACACAATTATTTTACAACAGGGTATTACGATAAAATTAAAGCCATATACGGCGAAGAAAAAAGTTATTTGCTGAGCTGTTCAAAAGCAACTGAAATTGCCAACTCTTCTGGAATTAGGAGGCAAGAGGAAATAGTTGAAAATCCTGAGCAAAAGGTTCGTATCCGAAAACTGCAGATTCGGATCCAGAATTTTACGCAAGCTACGAACGACGCCGAACTAGCACAATAATTAGGAAGACCCGCCATCACGAAGAGGGAACTAACAGAAAAATGGGATCGTGTGATCGAGATGGACGAAGAAGTCATGTCTAACGAGATGGATTCAGAACAAACACACTTCAGTTCTAAAGATACTATGTTGGAAGACAGGTATAGAAATTTAATTAATTTACTACAAACACGGACCAGGAGCGGACATGCAAAAGCCATTTCGCTTCCTCAAGTCAAAATCCCCATCTACTAGGGAAATTATAAAGAATGGGCCACTTTCAAGGACCTATTCACCAAATTAGTAGATGACAACCAGAACATGGACGATGTCATCAAGATGCAATATTTAAAAACGCATGTCAAGGGAGAGCCCAGCCGACTGATCCAGCATCTAGCAGTTAGTCAAGCCAACTACAACACCGCTTGGAATTTGCTGCAACAAAGGTAACAAAATTATCGCCTTATTTTAACAAAATTGCTAGACACCATCTTCGATCTGCCGGTCTTTTCTAAAGAATCAGCTCAAGGGTTGAAGAGATTGCATGACTCCATCAAGGAATGTGTAGAAGCAATCAAGAACTTAGGCATCTCCACCGACAGTTGGGGTCCATGGATGAACAGGGCGATCGCTCGAAAATGGGATCCTGAAACTAATAAATTATATGAGCAGTCGCTTCAATGCCCCAATGAAATTCAGGATCACCAAAAATTTATGGCTTTTTTGCAAAGACGGTTCCAATCCCTGGAATCCATTGATGGAGCTCGAAAACCAATACCGGAAGGACTGCAGAAGACTTATTCTTCCGCATCTCGTAATTGCAAGCTGTGCCATGGAGATCATTACATCGATAACTGTGGTTAATTCCAAAGGCTACCTACTCATGAAAAACAAGAAGTGGTAAGAACCAATCGATTGTGCTTTCGATGCTTGCGACATGATTCCAATATACCATGGCCTTATTTCAACTGTAAAATCTGTCGCTTTCCACATCATACTCTGCTTCATAAGGCACAGCCACCATCAAGGCCGTTACCCGCTCAGAAGATGAGGACATCAGCTCATGCAGCAGCCATGCAGACTTCCAACGCTCCAGAGAAGAAGCCAAATTCAAATATCCTTACCGCCAATTTAGACGCAAAAGGGAGCCAAGTGCTACTAGCCACAGCAATGGCTCAAATCAATCAACATCGGGACAACAGCATTAAAGTCACGGACTCGTTCTAGTGAACTACACCTTTGCACTTTGAAATGTTGTTATTTAGTCCTAAGCAGTTATTTTTGTATAAAAGCCCATTTAATTTTGTAATAGATCAATCGACATCTAATGTTGTATTCATTCACATCGTTGCTGCCTTCTTCTAAGCCATAATTCATAAAACGTGAGGCTGCGTTTTAAGGGTAGCAACATTATAGTCCCTTTGAGTGACATTGACTAAATTGTCTTAAAACAAGGGTGCAGTCTCACCCTTTGTGCTCAAAACGTTGGGACAAGAACCAGTGCAAGCAACAGAAACCTGATCCAGCCACCAGGCATTTCTGTTCAGTGATTTAATGGGGTTTATTAAGGCACTGTTTTTGCATTGTTCTTTTCATATGGAAAACGTCGAAAGAGCCTCTTTCATTTCAGATGACTGACAGACAGTCACAGTTATGAAATGTCAAAATTCAAAGTTTCTGATTATTTTTATGTAAAGTAGATAAAATCTTGTATGATACGCTTTGCAAAGAAGTTTTCAGGCATTTGACGTGCGTAAAACAACTCAATTTAGCAACTTGTATCATAAATTGCTTTGACGTTTTTGAGAACTTTTTACAAAGAAATTATTTATTTAGATTCTTGCTTGTTTTATAACATTCAGGATTTTGGCATTAATTTTGTTATTGTTAATATATCTCAAAGATGTGTCGGACACCATGGAAAGGAATTTATTATTCTCTTTGTGTTCACAACCGTGTTATTCACAAATACTTTCTTTATAGCAGGTCATGCTTGGTAAAATCGCATGAATAATTACAAACGCCTTGCAGGAAAGGTATAACTGATTAAATCTAGTTATGATATGAAAATGTATAATTAATTTAACTAAAACATCTTATTAAAAAAATTTTAGGTGCTACTCAGCTTGAAAACTATTTTCGCAAACTTAAAAGGTTAAGGGTAGGTTTCGAATAATCCAGATCTCTTGGTTACAGTATCAAACTGTTTTAACGACACTCGCGAGTGAGGGAGTGCCAAATGCTTACTCAAGTGAGGGAGACGTTAACACTTACCCTGGAAATTCTACCAAACAGGCTTAAAGGCCAAGGCTTGATACGCTCAGGGAGATGGGCGTGGCCCTAGAGATGGTACACCACAGGGAAAACGTAACTGTATACATATAGGATGTTGCAAAAGAAATGGGCGTCAGAAGATTTAATCGGGGAAACCCACGCTTAACCGAACCTTGAAGGTCAAACGGGGCGGGAAACAAATGCACGACCTCACGACACTGCAGCGGCAAGCATCTTCAACTTACCTGCAACGCTTAAACACTCAGGCTTCGCCGTAAATTTATCTTTACACCGTAACCTGAAAGAAGGCATGCACAGACTCGTCGCAAATCATAAGACCTCGTTCGATATACCGTTCTATTGGTCTCACACATGTAAATCACTTATACACAAAAGTAAACGCAGTAATACATGGATTAACTATAGAGCCCAGCTGAGGGACACCTTAATTCAAATAGACTATAATACCTATCTAGCACGCTGCTAACTTACTTAGTTTTAATCAGCGGCCTCAGCAAAGGGCAATGTAACAATAAATGATCGCACAAGTTATGCATGTACAGTTGAATGAATTAGTTTAATAAGCAGTCTTCGTAATGCGACAATGTAACAGTAAATTAACGCATAAGTTATACATGTACATTGAAATGAATAAGCTTAATAAGCGGCTTTTGCAATGTAATAGTAAATAAACGCATAAGTAATGCATGTACAGTTGAATTAATTAGTTAAATAAGCGGCCTTTGCAATGAAGCAGTAATTCCCGCATAAATTATGCACGAACAGTTGAATGAATTAGTTTAATAAGCAGCCTTCGCAGAGCGACAATGTAACTGTAAATGAACACATAAGTTATGCATGTACAGTTGAGTGAATTAGTTAAATAAGCAGCATTTGCAAAGAATCAGTAAATGAAGCACATAAAAGTTAGTTAGTTATTATTAATATTCACACACTACCTGATTCGGTCAGCGGAGCGATTACGGCACGGGGCTGGTAAGCCCGCCTCTACAACGAACGTGCCGTCGGTAAACGTGGGTGTCGTGCGTCCCTCGAGAAGACTTCCACCAAAATGGCGAGGTCTGGTTTAATTCCCTTCTTGGGAAATCGGAACGAAAGCTGGTGAGACCGAAGGATAATCAGCTCTGCAGTTTGGTTCCCCGCAGCTAACGGGAGAAAGAACCTTCACGGCCCAACGGAATTTTGCAAAGCTGGCGGTCATACGAACAAACCAAGGGCACACACAAAACCACACACACCACCTCTCGCCTTAGCAGTCCCTGAAGAACTCTCGCAGCCAAGCGACCTTTTCGCGCCAGACGCCTATCTCGTGCTCTCACTGCAGCCAATGAGCTCGCAGACTGCTCCGCGTAAGAGAGAGCGCGACGGCATTGGAAACAAAACTTTAGGGACATATCTCGCTTGCTCCAATTGACTGTGTTGTTAAATTGCTGTGGCGAAACGAATACAGCTGCGATCCAGACGTCTAAAGCACGGAACGGCTACGCTGAACCTCTTTGAGAACCAAAAGGTGCGTGCGTGTCACCTTTAAAATTTTTAGATGCAAATAGCTAAAGTATTATACGAAAAAATATGACTGAAAAGGAACCTATATACAAGCAGACTCGTCATTTTTGTACCACAACTACTCTAACAGGTCACGCACTTGCTGAATTTAAAATGGCCTGACTTCTTACCACGCTGTATGTGTGTAAAATAGTCGTCCGCCCTAATGTAGACAATTGTATCGCTAATTTTTTAAAATCACTTCAAGAAATGTTGAAGAAAAAGATAGTGTTTTAGGTCAAACAAAAATTAAATTGATAGCCATCAGTGGATGAAACTGAATAGGACTGGAAACTATTAATATTGACGAAGATTGTCTTATACATTGTTTTAAGTATTATTTGTTCACTAAACTAATGCAACCGTCATGCAGCCTTAAAGTTGGTACCACTTACAAATGCGTTTATTTTTGGCAACTTTTAGTTTTTAATTAGCTATATTTAAAAACTTCAAATTTTAAAATGTGAAACAAATAGGCAAAGTAACGTTTTCCATTACAATTTATTTTAAGTTTAAGTTTCAAGTAATATTAGAAAGAGCGTTGTCCTACTGGGCAGGGAAAAAGATGCTGTAGTAATATACTGCTTAGTTTTTTTTTGTAAATAAATTTTCACATTATTTTTAACAAGTGCCATTTCATAACCTATAATATTTATTAGTAATTTATTTTACCACACATTTCAGAAAATAAATTAAATTTGAGAGTACACTCAGGAAATTTTTTACATTGACAATCGGATTAGTTGCAGATAGTGAAATAATTTTTATATAAAAAGTACGACCTAAAAGTAAATATGCATTATTAACAATCGTAGAAAGAGTACCTAATACATTAATTTATACAAATTAATATTACTGAGCATATCTGTATCCACTGCTTGTGTGGAACACGTGCAATTTAAAGTTAATTGATTTGAAATTAATAATCAATATTAATTGGAAACAGAGTTGCGGCAATTTGTATTACGGCACTTTAAATAATTAATCTCTATAAAAATAATCTGCGGTGATAATAAAGATTGTATTTGATAATATTTTAATTTTGTTCTGTTTATAATTTGATTGTTTTACATAGAGCGTGCCTGTTTTTAATTTAAAATTACAGACCCTAAACTGGAATAAATTTCTACGTAAATTGCTTATTATGGAAATCTAAAAAATATGTGTTATCCAGTGCATAAAAAATATAATACAGTATATAGTGTCCATAAAACCAACGAATTTGATGCCAACTTCGGTTAATTCTATATGTCAAAACAATTTTTAAGCATCTTATGAAAAGTTGCATTAAGCAAGTTGTCATTGGTGATGAGAGACGAAAATTAGGTACTTCTCAATTCTGGTATTTAACATCGACTTATTAACAAAATATTTTTAGTTATGTTAAAAATCAGGGCAATATCCCAGAAAGATAATACATTGGAAACAGGGTTTTAGGAAATAACTTAGTCAGCGAATGCAAACAATACGAAACATTTAAAAAATATATTAATGGTGACAGACTTGTTTTGCCTATTAGCAAAAAAAATAGAATTACAATAAATATCTTACACTTTTAAAGACTATTAAGGTAAGTGAGCTCAGATTCGCAATGCATCAAGAAGTGCGTCAATAATCTCAAAACCAAGTTTTGATATCGTTGATAATAATCGCACACAAGGGACAAAGCTGAAATTTTCTTTTTTTCAGTCTGTAGTACAAACGAAACAAAAATTCGAAGATTTGAATGTGGATCATAACAGTACCTGCAAAAATGCCCATTTACTCTAATTTAAGCGAGCCTCTCGCTTTGATCATTTATGATACTCAAGCATGAGACATCTGTCCTCGACACCCTGTATAGTATATTTAAGATGTACGGGGTTTGGATCGTGTCATTGTTAAGGTAGAAAAACTTTTTAACGTTTCGCTCACTTTCATAAGGAGTTTCATCAGGGGTGAGAAGCAAAAGAGCAAGGTAACTCAACGTGTCAACCATACCAGAGCTGAAACTCTTCTACCGATCGGGAAAAAAGGTTCTAAGTATTTCAGTTACCTCCAATTGGGGACGGATTGCTCTAGGGACCTTGGATTCCTCCTCAACCAAGAACGGAAAGTATATGATGAGCAAGAGGAAGAAGGAGTGGAGAAGTACTGTCTCAGCATTGGCATAAGAGGAGGAACTCTGTTGACGCAGAAAAATCACCTAAAAACCTAAATCAGAGCTGATGGCCGCAGATATTGAACTCACGACGCGGTACCGTATAGCTCGGGGGATGGGATTAAAATAATCGTTTTGTACATAGGAAGAAATAGGCAACCTTAATCTCGATTGAGATTATTGGGTGCTTATATTTCAATGGCTTTGCAAATATTTGTGCTGACGAAGAATGGGTATTCGCAGATAATAGAATTTTTATCAAAAAGTGTTTTTGCTCAGTATTGCATTGGTGTTCGGCGATGGAAATGATGATAAGAGAGCTACCCTGAGATAACTCTGGTGTTTACTGAACGATATTTTTAATCAGTTATCATCAAGCACACAGCATTACAGGAGCAAGGGTTGTAAACATCTCTTGATGACAGAATTGTCACCGCTGAACGCTCTAATATGGAATAGCACTAGAATAAACTAATTATAATCCCACACTACTTCAATATAAGCAGGATAGATATGTGTAAATACCCAAAACAGCTGAGCTACTCCGCAGAAAGGAGTGGTTTTAAAATGATCAAACCCAAATACCAGCGCCAACAACTTGGTTGTTCAACAACGAGCGAATCTAAGTTAGAAGATTTTTTGGTGATATGGTAATCAGAAGCTAGTCACTCTCATAGCCCAAGTGGAACATGCTAGTAGTACTTCTCAGTAAGTACAGATGGCCTTAGAAACACTCCCCAAAAAGAATAGCCTATTCTTTTGATACCCACGTGATATTATTTCAGCTATTCCGCATGTTCTTTTCATGGGTCTTTATCACTTTCGGCGCAACTCTGCAGTATTTTCCCGATTTTGGAAATTCAGCACGGTTGCCTTTGTTGGGATCCATCTTAGAATTGGCTTTTATGTGGACTGCTTCCTTACTGAATAAAATTAGTAAGAAACGAGTGGCGTAAAGAAAGAGGTGTGTGATGTACCGGACTGCGAAAACGTTGAAGCTTCCCATCATTCTATTCCGACCGAAACAAATATTCATAATATTTGGCTTCAAGGGATCTGAACCGAAACATTATGAAATGTCGAACAAGGTACTTTAGGTAGTTACGTTGCAGTTTTCGAAGTTGTGCAAAAATGCAATGCTACGGTATTCCTTCCCCACTGTAAATAATATTTCATAAGCAATTTCAATAGCAGATATAGGGAAATGTTAAACAAATTTCCCGTAGTTTACCATAACTTTACAGTGACCTATGTTGTAATATTTGCCAGTAAATAAAGACGTCGCGCAAAATTGTGTCTTTATTGGCCTGTGATGGTAATCGCAACTTACACTGAAGGGACATACCGTGTGTCCACAGGAGGACGCACCATAGGGATAACTAAATAGAATAGAAAGATCGGCTAATGATGTGATCGCCGGCACGCTAACACGTTGTTTTATGGCTTCTGACTCGCCACTGTATGAAACAATATTGTTATAAATGGTACAAGAAAAGGGACGGTGGTCATAGCACTGGTTGATATTTATATTCTATTAGCATTATCTTATCTCTATGGTGCGTACTTCTGTGGACACACGGTATATTAAAATTACATCTATCAGACAGGCTCTTTAATAAGCTATAACCTGTTATAGAAAGAAAAAAAGTATAAATGCGGCCCAATTAAAGTGATATTTATTTTCAATGGTTACATTCAGACAAATAGTATAAGAGGGCACTTCCTCATACTTTTTCATCTCTTTCTCTCAAATAAAATATTGTATCTAGAAAATTTAAAGAGAAAGTACGTAGACTACGTACTTGAGTTAAACCCAATACTAATTCCTCGACGTGTACACGCTGAGTTCACAGCATAACGTATGTAATTCATAATTTTAAATGTAAGTTTAACGCACAAATAAACAAATCCCAAGGTACGCAGGAAATATGCACATAAATCACTATTGTATTAATGCATAAATGGTAAAAGCTGGACAAGCAAGAAAGTTTCGTCAATTCTTACAGTTATTCGCGCCGTCCCATTTTTGAATTGCGGCAAAAATATTTAGTTACAGTATAAGAGCCGCAATTTCTACCAATTCTATGAAATTAAAACTCCAGACACCCAAGTACATAATCAAATCCAAAATTTATAAAAAAACGAAGCAATCGCTCTTTTTACAAAAATTCCAAAATCTAGAAAACTAGAAAAACTAGAAAAAGCCCTGTAACTAAATCCGTCGTATTCAGATAAATTCACCTACATGGGTTTTCTCCCAGAAGAATTGAAAAAAAAATTCGGCCAGATCGAAATTCTTCAATTAAAAAACAAAACTAAATTAATAAGCTGTTTTACTACCACAGTTGGACAAAATATTATTAGAAAATATGACCGTGAAATGAAGTTCCTAAGCTACCGGGTTATCATTCACAGTAGTAATACGATAAATCGACGAAATAAAGCAGGCACTACGCCAAAATCCAACATAACACGTCTGATCAACCAAGACAGCACGGGATACCATGCGCAGATTTGACTAAATACTGCAAACACTGCATTTGCTATGAATGAAATGTTCATACATTCACACAAGTGAAACAAGAGACACTGCCTATCACAATCTGCAGGCTTAAAAACTTGATAAATAAAGCAAAAGTCACTAGCTGCATGAACTTGAACAAACATTTTGTTTACAAACAGGTAAATTTAAGTATGTCAATTACCAGAGCTAAGTAAACGAAATAACACTTTTAGCGGTCATCTAACAAAACCGGAAAATATCACATCACACGGGAAAGGAGTCCAACTGAGCGTGCATCTGCTATTCTCAACGTACACAGTAGCAGAAAAAACACCCATATCTTTGAAATTATCATAGTCAATAAGTAGGGGTTACAGAAACTAAGGTGATGCATTACTCGTTGGGTTACTGTTAAGAAATAAGCCAACAAACGTCAAACTGGCCACAACAGGGTGTTACATTTTTCTTGGGGTTTGAACTTGATAGGTGAATTGGTTGGTCACGAGTCGAGTCAAGATTATACAGGTGTTTATTTTGATTAACTACCGGTACAAACTAAAAGAAATTCTATTTTTTAAATATTTACAAGTAATAAAAATTAATTCTTCTTCTTCGGACGGACCATAGGCGTGAAGGTCGGCATTTTCCGGTGCCGGATACGAAACGTCCTCCCTACGACCTGGAGCTGGAATGGCTGTAAACAAACGAAAATTAAAAAAGTCTAGTTTCAGTTCGTCGGTCCCGGGTTGATAAGATAAAAGCCGAAATAAATTTGGGGCTGTTCACAGCCACCTTAAGCCTAGCAAACGTGACCGCTACCGCGCTAGCTAAATGAATTTAGAGATTTCAGAGTCCGAGAACGGCCTTCGAGCTGGACGTTCCGTTAAGAATCGCCGGAAAAATTGTAGCTTTCCCAGTGCGCAATTCAAATATTAAGCGAACTTGTGCTCGCAGATTTGAACTGAATTTCGGCTGCTCGTGAATCTCGGATTTGTGAGTCTTACAGGCGAGCTGTCGGGAGGAATTGTTTATTAGCAGGGTGGTTTTACGGGCTACTGGACGGGAAAGGTAGACAAATCTGAGCGTCAAGGCTTGATTCCGTTGCGCTCGAAAATTTTCCCGGTTAGGTTTGGGATTAATATGAGCCGCAAGATGTTGTTTCGCTGCGCTAGAAGATTAACAGGACAGGGTAGGTTTGGGGTTAATCTGAGCGACAAGGTATTGTTTCGTTGCGCTCGAAGATTAGCAGGACAAAGTGGTTTTGTGTATACAGGATCGCTTCAAGGCAGTTCGACTAATCGAAGCGGGCTAAGTTTCAGGTCAGGTTTAAGGGTGACTCAGGCAGCTCGACTGCTTCGGAAGAAAATGGGAATTAAACATATATGAACTGGAAAGAACAGGTAGTTCGAGACAGGCTGTATCTGGACTGGCGGTGACTGGTGGAGCCCCTTGGTCCCGAGGGCCCAAGTTAGCATTCGCTTGAGGTTTAGGTTCTGGTCTGGATTCCGAAAGGAACGTGTTAGATCTCTCTGGACTGAGCAGACGTAGCTTTTTTATATGATTTGTGATCTCCTTTCACGTCGTTTACGTAGGAAAATCTAAGAGGGGCTAAACGTGATACCTAAGTGCCGACGAAAAGTAGGCATGCGCGAATCGAGCTTGCTCAACTCGCCGGTTTTACATCTGTGCTCTATCGGACAATCAGCAGGATCTCTTGACAGAATTGTTTCGATTCTTCTTACCTTCCGCGTGGCTCCAAATAGCGCCTATAAATGATAACGGCAATTAAAAACGTTTTAAAACAATTTGGAGGCATGTGAAACGTCACAGCACGACCTTGAAACGCATTTGGTATTCGTTGATTGGAAAAAAGCCTCTAATAATATGCCCATTATGCAAGCTTTTGCAAACAATCCACAGTACTAGCGTAAGCAGGTTACATATACAAGCTCTTTAGAAGCTGTACAGAAGAATGACGAGTTATGTAAAGTTTGGACGGCAAGTATTACAATAATTTACATTATAAGTGACTAAGGCATAGCGCTTACGCTTTTCAAGCTACATATATTAAATGAAGTGTCACTATTAAAGGTGTTACCACAGTTGGCTAAATAGGTTGATATGAGATAAAAACGCAAGCTGTTGTTTGTTATCAGCAAAGGGACGTTTACAAATGCCAAATGTAAATTAAGCCTCAAAACAGCATGGAAATTTATAGCCCAAATATAAACATAAACGTACAGCACCTAGTAAATGCAGAGGGACGAGAAAGTTCTATTATAAACAGATTTTGGGGACAACGAACTCTCCCGGCCGACCTTTAGGGCCCGCTAGCGGCTTATTGAAAGGGCTGATCTCGCCAACAAGTCTATGGCACAGGTCAAAAACAAAGCTCGTATTAAACTGTTTATAGGATAAACGCCAAGAATGAATTAAAAACAAACTTAACAGGTATCCTACTTCAGAGTACAGCCTCGAGGCGCAAAAAGCTGAAAACGAAATTAAGCCGAAAAGGTAAGTCGCGGCCCATACGAGAGAAAATAAAAATGCTGCTAGAGACTTTAAGTTTGGATTCAAACGACGCCAAATCACAAGGGTTGTACAATGCTCTACAGAGCACTACTCCACAACAATATCATAAAAATTTGAAACAAGAATTTGGAATCCACGGAATAAGTACAACAATTTCTCCCTCCACGCCAGCGACTAGAAGCCAAGAACAGCTTATACAAGGAATCGACCCCTTTATAAGCTACCGCTTTTTAGCAGGGGAATGGTTCAAGCTTTGGGATCGAACTCCGTAGTTTGTGCAAGAGTGTTCAAAATTATGTACAAAGTAGGTTCAAATATCGTAACGTTGCTAATAATATTTAAACATTAAACAGTAACACTTAGTAATCGGTATTACGTCAATTTGGAAAAAAGGTGCGGCCGATAGAAATCGAACTCGCTGGTTACCAGGCGGAATCCGATTGGTATTTGGTATATAGTCAGACGCGATGGGTAAAAAGTATTAGCTACAAATAGACAGTATATAAGATAAGATGAGCTAATATAAACAACAATGCATATAGACGGACTGGACAAAATAGTAAGTATACTACGGATATATTACACATACAGATCAAGAGAAGGAAAATCATTTTGAAATGCAAGAGGTGAAAAAACCAATGAACAGAAGGCATATACACTATACAGTATGTCTCGTTAAAATTTTCCCAACGTCATAACCTCAATGTATGATGTGAGATTAAAATACCTGGGTATTTTTGCTTCCATAATACAATATTTTTTGTTTAATTTTATGATCAGTTGTCATGAAGTGAGGTGACGTTTTCAAATTTCCGTAAAAGGATTTCATCTCAAGAAAATGCCAACACCAAAGGACACGTATTGGATAAAACAATACTCAGATATAAAGTAAGAAGAAAAAGAAGTAAAATAATTTAATATCCAATTTGCATAATATTGTGAGATATACCTATAAAAAAGAGGTCTAAATAACATTCCCGTGTGAAATAAAATATAGTAAACCAGAAATAAACAAATTCACATAAGTACTACTACTATAGAGAGATGAAAAATAAACTTGATCGCGAAAGCCCTTGAAATATATAACGACCGTCTACACTGCACTTTATAAAACTACATTTGAACTACAATTAACTGTATTAATAGTTTATGTGACTAACACAGTCTCATAAGCTACACAAATATGTAAAAATATGTAGTTTAAACCAAATTTCTATATTAAATTGATAGGTAACATTAAAATGACGTGTGGATAGGTTAAAAAAGATGTTCAAAATAAATTTGACAGTTCTATGTCAAGAAAAAGCATGCTACAGATTAGGCAAGTTTTATTGGCTTCAATGGCTCCTGCGATCAAGTTTATACCTACATTTGGTCTCCTCATATGTAGTTAGTAGTTCGAGTCAGCGTGAATGTTGAGCTTAAGGTTTGTGCGTCGTTATTAAAACGCAAACGAATTAATTTTTTTTTCGCATAGTAACGTTTTAACAACACGTAAGTTTTGTCTTAATATACAACCGTCGAATACATTCAGTTCTGATGTTCTTCTTTACTAACAAGGGGAAGCATACTTTTCCGCCATTTCCGTGATGGCTTCATAGATACATGACGTCAGGAAAATGATCCCTGAGACACACAATATACAGTCTGTTCTATAAAAAAGGCCCCGCCTTCTAGCTACTTTATTATTTATTTTAGACCCAATAAACCTTATATCAAATCAAATGATACATAAAAACCTACATTTTAACACAATCAACAAATTTTTATCTTCAATTGTTTCAGAGTGGTGACGTCACGTGCAATTTTTTTAAATGACACTGTATATATTTTTTGACATTTTCTGGTAGAGGTTTTTTTTCTCTTTTCAACAATATAAATATTTCATGCACTTGCATAAAAAAATTTTCGTGAAAAATTACAAAAACTTTTTCACAGTGGGAGGCCATGATACAAAACTGTAAACAAAAGTGTAACTCAAAAAAACAAAACAAATAGTAGCCAAACGCTTTAACTGTCAGATTTCAGAATAATCTAAATTGTTTATTGTTTTGTTTTTCTGAGTTACACTTTTGTTTATAGTTTTGTATGGTGGCCTCCCACCGATAAAAAAGTTTTTTAATTTTTCTCGAAAATTTTCTTATGTAAGGGCATAAAATATTTATATTGTTGAAAAGAGAAAAAAAACCTCTACCAGAAAATGTAACAAAATATATACAGTGTCATTTAAAAAAATTGCACGTGACGTCACCACTCTGAAACAATTGAAGATAAAAAATTTTTGATAGTGTTAAAATGTAGGTTTTTATGTGCCATTTGATTTGATATAAGGTATATTGGGTCTAAAATAAATAATAAAGTAGCTAGAAGGCGGGGCCTTTTTTATAGAACAGACGGTATACAATACCTATAAAAGAAGCAGAAGTAATTATCTAATGATGATAACTTTTTATTTTAATTTCTTATTGAGATTTTGCAAAAAGAATTTTGTAAATTAATTTTTTCAGACAGCCCAGAAATCAATAAAATTTTATGGTCAGAACTTTTTCTATTCTAAAATGTGAGACTTTTAGACTTTTTATCTGTTGTTTTCTTTCAGGCCACCATCATTATTGGTAACGTGAATTATGTGCTTAGTTTTTAGAGATTTTGTCTACAAAACAACTTATATTTAATTTAACCGATTTATATATAATGTCACAATTTATTTTCTGGGCTATTAAAAATTATACGCCGTTTCTTGTTTTAAGCATTTAAGGAGGTCCTGGGTGATTCAGTGTGTCAGGGAATACCGCCGCAGCGTGTCGAACAGGTCACTCTGCACCTCTGTAGTGACCCCAAATCGCGCAGTCTTCGTACCCCCATAAGCGGCTATAGACTCCTGGAAGGAGGTACCTCCGGTCTCTAGTTGCCTCAGGGGTTGTTCCGTAACAGCCTCCACCTCCTCATTGGTTTCCGAAATGGAGCCAACCGATTGAAGTGCACCACCCTGCACTTTCCTCGAGGAGGTTTCTGGATTCGGTATACCACGTCATTCAGTCGAACAACTACAGTGTAGGGGCCTTCCCAGTTCCTTTGGAGCTTGGGGAGAGACCACGACGCCTCTGGGGCTATAAAGCCATACCAAATCGCCAGGCTGAAAACCACCGGCCTCAGCGCGGGCATCATATCGGTCCTTCATTCGGTCGCTGGCACCCTGAATGTTTCGGAGTACGGCGTCGTGGATCGCTTCCATCCTCTTCTTCAGGTTCCCCACGTAGTCCTCGCCGGCCGTTTCTTCGCCAGGATTTCTTCCAAATTTGAGGTCACATGGCAATCGCAGCTCGTGCCCAAAGAGTACCGCGGTTGATCCTCGGAAACCACCTTGGACAGTTGCTTCCTCATGGTTCGGTTCATCCTTTCCACCATGCCGCCCGATTGAGGATGGAGGGCAGTGGTCCGGGTCTTGTGTATCCCCAATAGCTTGCAAACGTTCTGGAACAGTCCAGACTCGAAATTCCGGCCCTGCTCGGAATGTAACTAGAGAGGGACTCCAAAACGGCTAAAGCACTCCTTCACCAGAACATCAGCGACAGTACCGACCTCTTGATTCGGAAGGGCGTACGCTTCGGGCAACTTGGTGAAGTAGTCCATGCACACCAGGATGTATTTATTTCCCGATTCGGTTTCGGGGAATGGTCCAGCGATGTCATTGGCTATCCTTTCAAACGGACTACCGACGTTGTACTGCCACATCGGAGCTCTACGTCTTCCAACCAGTCCGTTTTCTGTAGCGCAGGCTTCGCACCTCCGGCACCACTCTCGGACGTCATCTTTGCAGCTCGCCCAGTAGAACCTTTCTCGGACCTTCTGCAACGTCTTCTTCAATCCAAAGTATCCCCCAGAGGAGCCATCATGCAGATGGCGCAGAACCTCGGCCACTCTACTCCCTGGAACCATCAATTGTGATCTAGTTGCCCTACCGTCCTGATCTTTCAAGATTCTGGTCAGGACGTTGTTGTCCAGCTGCAAGGAGTCCCATTGCGCCCAATAGGTCTTCACCGTTGGGCTGGTGGCGGAGACCTCCTGCCAGGTAGGGCGACGGCCATCTCGCTTCCAGGCTATAACCGTGCTTAAGTCGGGTTCGTTCTCCTGGCTGTTCTGCATCTCGTCTGGCTCCCACGTATCGTCGACTACAGTGATACGATTGATGGGTACCGCACGACTCTCCAGCTTCGAACAGTGGCCGTAGTTTGCAGGGCAGGGCCTCCTGGATAACGCATCGGCGTTGCGGTGGGCTGTGCCAGGTCAATGATTTATTTTACGAGTCGACTCTCGCCCCTTCTTGTCGACCCGTATTCTTTCCGACGGGTCGTCAGACGCTCGGGCTCCTTTCTTCCTCATCTCCTGCTTTATGAGCCGTCGCAACATGTCATCCATGGATTCAAGAGTAATTTCTGTTGTAGCGACACTGCGGACACAACCATGTCCTCTGGAGGCACTCCTTGCCGCTTCAACTTCCAACGCATGGGCTAAGGCCTCTCCCAGTCTCCTATGGCGCCCCAGACGTATCGCATGCTGAGTATCGGCGAATCTACGAATGTTTGGGAGGCTAGCTGCTCCAGGAAGTCATCCGGCGCCGATGGATACGCGAGCCGAACCAATCGAGCAACGTCGGCCTCAAGTTCTTGCAGAGTCTCCCCCGACTTATAAATTCGGTTCTTCAACTGGGCACAATGCACATTCTGAAGATGACTATGGCCATAACGCCGTTCCAGACGATTCACCAATTGCTGGAAATCCTTCTGCTGATTTTCTGGAACCATTTGCAGAATATTCAGAGCATCCCCTTAGCAATGTCAGAATCAATGCGGTCGCTTTGTCTGCCATTCCCCAACCATTAGCGACGGCTGCGGCTTCAAATTGCTTCAGGTATGTTGACCACGGCGTTTTCCCATCGTAAGAGGGCAGTTTTATATGCAAGCCGGATGTTGCGGGCCTCACTGAGGCAGTATCTTGGGAAGGAGCAACCTGAGGGGTAGCAACTCGCGATAAGGTAGGCTGATTTACCGCAAGAGGAGGAGAGAAGCCAGCAGATTCAGAGCCAGTTGGTGGGCCTTGGCCACTTAGTAACTTGGTAACTTGTTCCTGCAGCTCCAGTACGTCACCTTGAAATCTGGTTACCTTTCTCTCCATTTCCTCCTGAATATCTCTGATCTCCTCTGCCAACTCGTCATGGCTCGCTTTCAGTTCTTCCTCAAGTTTTTGGACTACTTTTTCATGCGCGGCTTTCAGCTTTTCCTTAAGTACTTCCTGCACGGCTTTCAGTTCTTCCTTAAGTACTTCCTGCCCGGTTTTCAATTCTTCTTGCGCCTTTTCTGTCTTGTCCTGGCCAACTTGCATCAGCTGGAAGAGTTGGCTTAATTGGGCCTCCATTTTGCTGCTCTGGGATCTCGTCACAGGCACGCACAACACTCACCTAAATTTATTATCTGACTGTCGTTTATCGATACTTGTTAATCAATTCATTTATTTAATGTATCTCCAATAATTTTTTTATAGCCCCTGGTATAACTCCGACACCTGGCCCCAAATGTTACGATTTATCTTCTGGGCTATTAAAAATTATACGCCTCTTCTTGTTTTAAGCATTTATTTATATCAATTTAATTTAACGATTTACAAAAACACAAGAACTATTAATGCGGAACACAAATTATCTATACACTAACAGGAACTATTTCTAACAACAAATACACTTTATTTATTTACATACGATTTAAACACGAATGATTTATATAGCAAGCTTCGCGCACTGCATGCTAGATTCCGACTGTCTGTTTTTCCAGCGGTGCTTGCTTATATATTCGCCGGGTGATTCATCCGGAAGCATCGAGATCTCACTCGAATATTCCAGCAACGCTGACGTGTCACGCGCATTAGTCACCGAGGTAGTTCTCGAATGATCTGGAAGCTGACTCATCTGTCTGCACGCGACCCGCTTAGAAGGTCGTTACAATAAAATATCAATTTTACCTTAATCTAGCTGTAAAGTGCATCTAATGTACAAAATCAAGTATGTTTTATCAAGAGAGTAAGCATTTTCCAAATCTCGAGGAGTAATTCTCGATAATGCCTCGAAATGTTGAGATGAGAGTTGTTGGGGTATCTAATAAATTAAAAATCTCATATTTAAATTTTCCATAGCTTCGTAACTCAATCTCATTCATTTTAAAATATAGTTTCCCGGTCAAGTTTAAGAATTGAATAAGGTGTTATAATATCCTACAATCTTTGCACAATGTAATATTTATTTTATGTTATAAAGTTGCTACTTAAATTATACGATGCAAATAGCATAGTGTTAAATTAGAAAATGTTGCTTATTAATACAGTGTACACTTTATTTTATGTTTTAGTTGAATGCTTACTAGGTTAGTTGTCATTAAACAGACCATATTTATGCAATGAACAATGATAAACAGATAGATACGTCACACCCCAAAACTACGCCATTTTCTTTGCACCCAATAACATAAACCGGAAATTACTAAGACATATAACACACACTTTGCATTATCTAAAAATTTAGCATTTATACCGTGCTATCAACTCTAGCGACTTCCTATTGTCTATAATTGGTATAATCATAACTGACAATTCTAATGGTAATAATCAGCAGTAAATGTTATTTATTATTGGGGAATATTATTTTTTACGTTCAAAAAGTTGTTGGGTATTACAACACCTTAGAGACAACCTAAATTGATATTCGAGCACATAAACCCCTGATACACCGCGCTAAGTTGATTTCAATATTTATCTTCAAGCAAACGAAACTCCTAATGATCAAGTAGCGGGCTCCCAGGTATCAGTAGTGTTCGGGAAATAATATGGTAAATAAAAATAGGAAGTCAAGTGAGAATCATCGAGTGGAGCTGGTTCAGTGACCAGCAAATGGAGTGCACGGAGCCGGAGGTAAACAAATCAACCCATAATCGAATCACCACAGAAAAACTTGCAAACTTAGCCTCGCCGCGTTCCGTTCGTATTCATGGGCAATCAAAGTGGCAAAAATGCAAATCCAGGGAATTTCGCGGATCACCGGCCCCGAAATTAAACTTTACTCTTGCTCGAACCTCGGCCGCCGTAAAAATTCCCGTAATCCTATACTTAAGATAACCATCGCCATGGTTAATTTGGCAGATCCGTAACATGGATTGGAAACGACGGCGCCTCGTTTTTTCTTTATTTGCTCCAAGGTGGTCGACGTGTCATATCGCCTTTCCCGCTGGTTAAATTAACAGGTGGTTTTTATAAAGTATCTAGTTTATCTATTGCATCTATATGCATGCCTTCGCACTGCAACAAATGCATATCGAGTGTCCCCTATCCGGTTTCGTTTGTTTTTTCTTGTGGTTTACGTAGATTTTTAGAATAGTTTCTAGCGCGTTGAAAGCGAAGCGTCGGCAATTTGGGGCGGATTTTACACCTTGAAACTGCTCTTGTGATCTGTTTGCTTTCGGCTTGCACCACAAAGCCTGACAAGTCGCCTGAATAGGGCCGTGAACAAAAGCTAAGACTTGAATGAAACCTTAATCCAGGTAATTTCGTACGTGTAAGTTTGAATTGGTAACAATATTTATGTTAGTCGAACACGTTTAATTTATTTTTGAATTATACACTGAAATATATTACAAACGGATATCGTATTAAGGTATTAAGATTACAGTTGTTAGGTAGCTGAACACAAGGAGCCTTACTTCAAGTAACTTCGAACTTATGTTGGTATTGACAAGACTTGTTAATTTACTGGAACATTTTTTACTTATTTTGAATTATATTACAAAAGCTAAATTACTTCACAAATGCACACTGGTTTCAGAAATTCCAGTTTTAATATACATATAACGCATTTAATTTGTATGTAGCCAAAAGAATGAACTAGTTTTGTATTTCTACAAAAGTAATGTTCTAGTAAAGCACGAACATTTAGCTGTTCCCAAGAGATATTTTTGATGTTGCAAACATCTACAAATAGAATGACAAACATGTATCTACAGCAAGTAGAGATTCATGAAATTTTGGCTGTTTGTAATTGTAATTGCAGCGAAATTAAAAAAATACAGACTAAAATAGCCCTCAACAACACATATAATGAGTAATTTATCAAGGCAAAATGGCTACTCCTAAACGTTACCCCGAAAAGTTCCAGTAGTCAATTCACTATTAACCCACAAAAACGCAGTGTTTCACTACGAAACATGTATTTTTTATTCGATTTAACAACTTCGATAAAACTACCATCCATGAAACGCACATTTTCTGAAACATATCTTGCCAAATTTTTGGTACCAAAATAAATCAGCTGTCCAGCGTATGTTATTGTATGGAGTATTATAGTATATTTGAAAGGGGTGTCGTATTATAACATTTCATTGCTAATATTATAATCACGGAAAAATTAGCACTATTCTTCGAGAAGGTTTTTTAACAGTCGATTCGAAAGTGCAAATTTATTGAAGAAAACTTCAATTTCAGCAAGATAGTGTTTTTGTCATACGGAAAAACGCCCAACCTGTCTAGAAAAACATCAAATTTTCACATTACTATATATGTAAATCAGCTGATAAGAAACAAAGCTATCTACAACCATTTGAATGTGAGGTGTTCGTGTACCTATACCTACTGTGTTAAAAACCGAAAATACAATTGATGCTAATAGGCGATTCAAAAAAAGATTTACCAAAGAGAACCAAGGAAGAAAAAGATAGACATAAGTTGTATGTGTATTATTAATTCAGAAAGTAGGTAATTTTAATTAATTCAACTGTCACTTTATGTCAGCTTAATTTAACAAATCCCAAACAGTTTTTCAGACAAGCACTTTAATTTTGTATATTTTGAGTCGCAGTTTTCACTGATCATCAAATACGGTGTATGCTAGAAATCTAGTTTAGGAACGTAGAACGGGCAAGAAATTGCAACATTAAGTGGTTCAAATGTTCCAAATCTGGCATCAATATTTTTTTGAATCATGTGTTTTGTCACCTGCTCGTAAGGAGCTTTATTAAAGTAGCTTCACTCGAAAGTTAGTGACTTCTGCATCGACATTGTCTTTTTTTATCTCTTAAGTACAGTGTGAACTCCTTATACTGCTTCAAAACAATCGATTACTTTTGCTGACTGTAATAGCAGAATTACACGGGCTGCCCATAAGTAGGTATCAAAAGTATATTCTTAACTTCCAAAATATTATTGAAAACCAAAGAGAATAACTTCATATAGGTAGTATATGATTACCTATTTCTGTATCAGTACATAACACGTTCTGTTGTAGCATTTTAGTTATTTAAGTTCGGTAAATACATTTTTACAGTACGAGCCCGATATTTATGAACAAGATAATGAAGGAGCCGGGTCTAGAATTTCGAAACAAATACTGTGAAAATTTATGGGACCTACAACGTACAACGTTTGATTTCATACTGTGTCGCATTTTTTATTGTTAGATA
>CALNHX010009019.1:0-54307 GCA_940337035.1 Agriotes lineatus | reverse complement strand
AAGTCTAGGTGTAAGTCTAGGTGTAAGTGTAGGTGTACGTCTAGGTGTAAGTATAGGTGTAAGTCTAGGTGTAAGTGTAGGTGTAAGTATAGGTATAAGTCTAGGTGTAAGTATAGGTGTAACTATAGGTGTAAGTATAGGTGTAAGTCTAGGTGTAAGTATAGGTGTAAGTATAGGTGTAAGTCTAGGTGTAAGTCTAGGTGTAAGTGTAGGTGTAAGTCTAGGTGTAAGTCTAGGTGTAAGTGTAGGTGTAAGTATAGGTGTAAGTCTAGGTGTAAGTGTAGGTGTAAGTATAAGTGTAAGTCTAGGTGTAAGTCTAGGTGTAAGTATAGCTGTAAGTATAAGTGTAAGTGTAAGTGTAAGTATAGGTGTAAGTCTAAGTGTAAGTACAGGTGTAAGTATAGCTGTAAGTGTAGGTGTAAGTGTGGGTGTAAGTGTAGGTGTAGGTCTAGGTGTAAGTCTAAGTGTAAGTGTAGGTGTAAGTATAGGTGTAAGTCTAGGTGTAAGTACAGGTGTAAGTCTAGGTGTAAGTCTAGGTGTAAGTGTAGGTGTAAGTCTAGGTGTAAGTATAAGTGTAAGTCTAGGTGTAAGTGTAGGTGTAAGTATAGGTGTAAGTGTAGGTGTAAGTCTAGGTGTAAGTCTAGGTGTAAGTGTAGGTGTAAGTACAGGTGTAAGTCTAGGTGTAAGTATAGGTGTAAGTCTAGGTGTAAGTCTAGGTGTAAGTGTAGGTGTAAGTGTAGGTGTAAGTCTAGGTGTAAGTATAGGTGTAAGTCTAGGTGTAAGTGTAGGTGTGAGTATAGGTGTAAGTCTAGGTGTAAGTATAGGTGTAAGTCTAGTTGTAAGTCTAGGTGTAGGTCTAGGTGTAAGTTTAGGTGTAAATCTAGGTGTAAGTCTAATTGCAAGTATAGGTGTAAGTCTAGGTGTAAGTCTAGGTGTAAGTGTAGGTGTAAGTCTTGGTGTATGTCTAGGTGTAAGTCTAGGTGTAAGTCTAGGTGTAAGAGTAGGTGTAGTATAGGTGTAAGTCTAGGTGTAAGGTTAGGTGTAGGTATAGGTGTAAGTCTAGGTGTAAGTCTAGGTGTAAGTGTAGGTGTAAGTCTAGGTGTAAGTATAGGTGTAAGTCTAGGTGTAAGTGTAGGTGTAAGTATAGGTGTATGTCTAGGTGTAAGTATAGGTGTAAGTATAGGTGTAAGTGTAGGTGTAAGTGTAGGTGTAAGTCTAGGTGTAAGTATAGGTGTAAGTCTAGGTGTAAGTGTAGGTGCAAGTCTAGGTGTAAGTGTAGGTGTAAGTCTAGGTGTAAGTATAGGTGTAAGTCTAGGTGTAAGTATAGGTGTAAGTCTAGGTGTGAGTCTAGGTGTAAATATAGTTGTACGTCTAGGTGTAAGTGTAGGTGTAAATCTAAGTGTAAGTGTAGGTGTAAATCTGGGTGTAAGTATAGGTGTAAGTCTAGGTGTAAGTCTAGGTGTAAGTCTAGGTGTAAGTATAGGTGTAAGTCTAGGTGTAAGTGTAGGTGTAAGTCTAGGTGTAAGTGTAGGTGTAAGTCCAGGTGTAAGTGTAGGTGTAAGTATAGGTGTAAGTATAAGTGTAAGTCTAGGTGTAAGTATAAGTGTAAGTCTAGGAGTAAGTCTGGGTGTAAGTGTAGGTGTTAGTATAGGTGTATGTCTAGGTGTAAGCCTAGGTGTAAGTGTAGGTGTAAGTCTAGGTGTAAGTCTAGGTGTAAGTATAGGTGTAAGTCTAAGTGTAAGTATAGGTGTAAGTGTAGGTGTAAGTCTAGGTGTAAGTCTAGGTGTAAGTGTAGGTGTAAGACTAGGTGTAAGTATAGGTGTAAGTCTAGGTGTAAGTGTAGGTGTAAGTATAGGTGTAGGTCTAGGTGTAAGTATAGGTGTAAGTAAAGGTGTAAGTGTAGGTGTAAGTATAGGTGTAAGTCTAGGTGTAAGTATAGGTGTAAGTATAGGTGTAAGTCTAGGTGTAAGTCTAGGTGTAAGTGTAGGTGTAAGTATTGGTGTAAGTGTAGGTGTAAGTATAGGTGTAAGTCTTGGTGTAAGTATAGGTGTAAGTCTAGGTGTAAGTGTAGGTGTAAGTATAGGTGTAAGTCTAGGTGTAAGTATAGGTGTAAGTCTAGGTGTAAGTGTAGGTTTAAGTTTAGGTGTAAGTGTAGGTGTAAGTGTAGGTGTAAGTCTAGGTGTAAGTCTAGGTGTAAGTATAGGTGTAAGTCTAGGTGTAAGTCTAGGTGTAAGTGTAGGTGTAAGTCTAGGTGTAAGTGTAGGTGTAAGTCTAGGTGTCAGTCTAGGTATAAGTGTAGGTGTAAGTCTAGGTGTAACTATAGGTGTAAGTCTACGTGTAAGTATAGGTGTAAGTGTAGGTGTAAGTATAGGTGTAAGTCTAGGTGTAGGTATAGGTGTAAGTCTAGGTGTAAGTATAGGTGTAAGTGTAGGTGTAAGTATAGGTGTGAGTCTAGGTGTAAGTATAGGTGTAACTCTAGGTGTAAGTGTAGGTGTAAGTCTAGGTGTAAGTCTAGGTGTAAGTATAGGTGTAAGTCTAGGTGTAAGTCTAGGTGTAAGTGTAGGTGTACGTCTAGGTGTAAGTATAGGTGTAAGTCTAGGTGTAAGTGTAGGTGTAAGTATAGGTGTAAGTGTAGGTGTAACTATAGGTGTAAGTCTACGTGTAAGTATAGGTGTAAGTGTAGGTGTAAGTATAGGTGTAAGTCTAGGTGTAGGTATAGGTGTAAGTCTAGGTGTAAGTATAGGTGTAAGTGTAGGTGTAAGTATAGGTGTGAGTCTAGGAGTAAGTATAGGTGTAACTCTAGGTGTAAGTGTAGGTGTAAGTATAGGTGTAAGTCTAGGTGTAGGTATAGGTGTAAGTGTAGGTGTAAGTATAGGTGTAAGTCTAGGTGTAAGTATAGGTGTAAGTCTAGGTGTGAGTGTAGGTGTAAGTCTAGGTGTAAGTCTAGGTGTAAGTGAAGGTGTAAGAATAGGTGTAATTCTAGGTGTAAGTGTAGGTGTAAGTATAGGTGTAAGTATAGGTGTAAGTCTAGGTGTAAGTGTAGGTGTAAGTATAGGTGTAATTGTAGGTGTAAGTGTAGGTGTAAGTATAGGTGTAAGTCTAGGTGTAATTCTAGGTGCAAGTGTAGGTGTAAGTATAGGTGTAAGTCTAGGTGTAAGTATAGGTGTAAGTGTAGGTGTAAGTATAGGTGTAAGTCTAGGTGTAAGTATAGGTGTAACTCTAGGTGTAAGTGTAGGTGTAAGTATAGGTGTAAGTCTAGGTGTAAGTATAGGTGTAAGTATAGGTGTAAGTATAGGTGTAAGTCTAGGTGTAAGTATAGGTGTAAGTCTAGGTGTAAGTGTAGGTGTAAGTCTAGGTGTAAGTCTAGGTGTAAGTGTAGGTGTAAGTACAGGTGTAAGTCTAGGTGTGTAAGTCTAGGTGTAAGTCTAGGTGTAAGTATAGGTGTAAGTCTAGGTGTAAGTGTAGGTGTAAGTATAGGTGTAATTCTAGGTGTAAGTGTAGGTGTAAGTATAGGTGTAAGTCTAGGTGTAAGTATAGGTGTAAGTCTAGGTGTAAGTATAGGTGTAAGTGTAGGTGTAAGTACAGGTGTAAGTCTAGGTGTAAGTCTAGGTGTAAGTCTAGGTGTAAGTTTAGGTGTAAGTGTAGGTGTAAGTATAGGTGTAATTCTAGGTGTAAGTGTAGGTGTAAGTATAGGTGTAATTCTAGGTGTAAGTATAGGTGTAAGTGTAGGTGTAAGTATAGGTGTAAGTCTAGGTGTAAGTATAGGTGTAACTCTAGGTGTAAGTGTAGGTGTAAGTATAGGTGTAAGTCTAGGTGTAAGTATAGGTGTAAGTGTAGGTGTAAGTATAGGTGTAAGTCTAGGTGCAAGTATAGGTGTAAGTCTAGGTGTAAGTGTAGGTGTAAGTCTAAGTGTAAGTCTAGGTGTAAGTGTAGGTATAAGTATAGGTGTAAGTCTAGGTGTAAGTATAGGTGTAAGTCTAGGTGTAAGTCTAGGTGTAAGTCTAGGTGTAAGTCTAGGTGTAAGTGTAGGTGTAAGTCTAGGTGTAAGTCTGGGTGTAAGTCTAGGTGTAAGTGTAGGTGTAAATATAGGTGTAAGTCTAGGTGTAAGTGCAGGTGTAAGTATAGGTGTAAGTCTAGGTGTTAGTATAGGTGTAAGTCTAGGTGTAAGTGTAGGTTTAAGTCTAGATGTAAGTGTAGGTGTAAGTCTAGGTGTTAGTATAGGTGTAAGTCTAAGTGTAAGTGTAGGTTTAAGTCTAGGTGTAAGTGTAGGTGTAAGTATAGGTGTAAGTCTAGGTGTAAGTATAGGTGTAAGTCTAGGTGTAAGTCTAGGTGTAAGTCTAGGTGTAGGTATAAGTGTAAGTCTAGGTGTAAGTGTAGGTGTAAGTATAGGTGTAAGTCTAGGTGTTAGTATAGGTGTAAGTCTAGGTGTAAGTGTAGGTTTAAGTCTAGGTGTAAATGTAGGTGTAAGTATAGGTGTAAGTCTAAGTGTAAGTATAGGTGTAAGTCTAGGTGTAAGTCTAGGTGTAAGTCTAGGTGTAAGTGTAGGTGTAAGTATAGGTGTAAGTCTAGGTGTAAGTATAGGTGTAAGTCTAGGTGTAAGTATTGGTGTAAGTCTAGGTGTAAGTATTGGTGTAAGTCTAGGTGTAAGTATAGGTGTAAGTCTAGGTGTAAGTCTAGGTGTAAGTCTAGGTGTAAGTCTAGGTGTAAGTATAGGTGTAAGTCTATGTGTAAGTGTAGGTGTAAGTATAGGTGTAAGTCTAGGTGTAAGTATAAGTGTAAGTCTAGGTGTAATTCTAGGTGTAAGTCTAGGTGTAAGTGTAGGTGTAAGTATAGGTGTAAGTCTAGGTGTAAGTATAGGTGTAAGTCTAGGTGTAAGTATTGGTGTAAGTCTAGGTGTAAGTATAGGTGTAAGTCTAGGTGTAAGTGTAGGTGTGAGTCTAGGTGTAAATGTAGGTGTAAGTCTAGGTGTAAGTGTAGGTGTAAGTCTAGGTGTAAGTATAGGTGTAAGTCTAGGTGTAAGTCTAGGTGTAAGTCTAGGTGTAAGTCTAGGTGTAAGTATAGGTGTAAGTATAGGTGTAAGTGTAGGTGTAAGTATAGGTGTAAGTCTAGGTGTAAGTGTAGGTGTAAGTATAGGTGTAAGTCTAGGTGTAAGTCTAGGTGTAAGTCTAGGTGTAAGTCTAGGTGTAAGTGTAGGTGTAAGTATAAGTGTAAGTCTAGGTGTAAGTATAGGTGTAAGTATAGGTGTAAGTCTAGGTGTAAGTATAGGTGTAAGTATAGGTGTAAGTGTAGGTGTAAGTATAGGTGTAAGTCTAGGTGTAAGTGTAGGTGTAAGTATAAGTGTAAGTCTAGGTGTAAGTATAGGTGTAAGTATAGGTGTAAGTGTAGGTGTAAGTATAGGTGTAAGTCTAGGTGTAAGTGTAGGTGTAAGTATAGGTGTAAGTCTAGGTGTAAGTCTAGGTGTAAGTGTAGGTGTAAGTCTAGGTGTAAGTATAGGTGTAAGTCTAGGTGTAAGTGTAGGTGTAAGTATAGGTGTAAGTCTAGGTGTAAGTATAGGTGTAAGTATAGGTGTAAGTATAGGTGTAAGTCTAGGTGTAAGTATAGGTGTAAGTATAGGTGTAAGTCTAGGTGTAAGTGTAGGTGTAAGTCTAGGTGTAAGTATAGGTGTAAGTCTAGGTGTAAGTCTAGGTGTAAGTCTAGGTGTAAGTCTAGGTGTAAGTATAGGTGTAAGTATAGGTGTAAGTGTAGGTGTAAGTATAGGTGTAAGTCTAGGTGTAAGTGTAGGTGTAAGTATAGGTGTAAGTCTAGGTGTAAGTCTAGGTGTAAGTCTAGGTGTAAGTCTAGGTGTAAGTGTAGGTGTAAGTATAAGTGTAAGTCTAGGTGTAAGTATAGGTGTAAGTATAGGTGTAAGTCTAGGTGTAAGTATAGGTGTAAGTATAGGTGTAAGTGTAGGTGTAAGTATAGGTGTAAGTCTAGGTGTAAGTGTAGGTGTAAGTATAAGTGTAAGTCTAGGTGTAAGTATAGGTGTAAGTATAGGTGTAAGTGTAGGTGTAAGTATAGGTGTAAGTCTAGGTGTAAGTGTAGGTGTAAGTATAGGTGTAAGTCTAGGTGTAAGTCTAGGTGTAAGTGTAGGTGTAAGTCTAGGTGTAAGTATAGGTGTAAGTCTAGGTGTAAGTGTAGGTGTAAGTATAGGTGTAAGTCTAGGTGTAAGTATAGGTGTAAGTATAGGTGTAAGTATAGGTGTAAGTCTAGGTGTAAGTATAGGTGTAAGTATAGGTGTAAGTCTAGGTGTAAGTCTAGGTGTAAGTGTAGGTGTAAGTCTAGGTGTAAGTCTAGGTGTCAGTGTAGGTGTAAGTATAGGTGTAAGTCTAGGGGTAACTGTAGGTGTAAGTATAAGTGTAAGTCTAGGTGTAAGTCTAGGTGTAAGTATAGGTGTAAGTATAGGTGTAAGTGTAAGTGTAAGTATAGGTGTAAGTCTAAGTGTAAGTACAGGTGTAAGTATAGGTGTAAATCTAGGTGTAAGTGTAGGTGTAAGTGTGGGTGAAAGTGTAGGTGTAAGTCTAGGTGTAAGTCTAAGTGTAAGTGTAGGTGTAAGTATAGGTGTAAGTCTAGGTGTAAGTGCAGGTGTAAGTCTAGGTGTAAGTCTAGGTGTAAGTGTAGGTGTAAGTCTAGTTGTAAGTATAGGTGTAAGCCTAGGTGTAAGTGTAGGTGTAAGTATAGGTGTAAGTATAGGTTTAAGTCTAGGTGTAAGTCTAGGTGTAAGTGTAGGTGTAAGTATAGGTGTAAGTCTAGGTGTAAGTATATGTGTAAGTCTAGGTGTAAGTCTAGGTGTAAGTGTAGGTGTAAGTGTAGGTGTAAGTCTAGGTGTAAGTATAGGTGTAAGTCTAGGTGTAAGTGTAGGTGTGAGTATAGGTGTAAGTCTAGGTGTAAGTATAGGTGTAAGTCTAGTTGTAAGTCTAGGTGTAGGTCTAGGTGTAAGTTTAGGTGTAAATCTAGATGTAAGTCTAAGTGCAAGTATAGGTGTAAGTCTAGGTGTAAGTCAAGGTGTAAGTGTAGGTGTAAGTCTAGGTGTAAGTCTAGGTGTAAGTCTAGGTGTAAGTCTAGGTGTACTTACACTTGTAGGTGTAAGTATAGGTGTAAGTCTAGGTGTAAAATTAGGTGTAAATATAGGTGTAAGTCTAGGTGTAAGTCTAGGTGTAAGTTTTGGTGTAAGTGTAGGTGTAAGTATAGGTGTAAGTCTAGGTGTAAGTGTAGGTGTAAGTATAGGTGTAAGTGTAGGTGTAACTATAGGTGTAAGTCTACGTGTAAGTATAGGTGTAATTGTAGGTGTAAGTATAGGTGTAAGTCTAGGTGTAGGTATAGGTGTAAGTCTAGGTGTAAGTATAGGTGTAAGTGTAGGTGTAAGTATAGGTGTGAGTCTAGGAGTAAGTATAGGTGTAACTCTAGGTGTAAGTGTAGGTGTAAGTATAGGTGTAAGTCTAGGTGTAGGTATAGGTGTAAGTGTAGGTGTAAGTATAGGTGTAAGTCTAGGTGTAAGTATAGGTATAAGTCTAGGTGTGAGTGTAGGTGTAAGTCTAGGTGTAAGTCTAGGTGTAAGTGAAGGTGTAAGAATAGGTGTAATTCTAGGTGTAAGTGTAGGTGTAAGTATAGGTGTAAGTATAGGTGTAAGTCTAGGTGTAAGTGTAGGTGTAAGTATAGGTGTAAGTCTAGGTGTAAGTATAGGTGTAAGTGTAGGTGTAAGTATAGGTGTAAGTCTAGGTGCAAGTATAGGTGTAAGTCTAGGTGTAAGTGTAGGTGTAAGTCTAAGTGTAAGTCTAGGTGTAAGTGTAGGTATAAGTATAGGTGTAAGTCTAGGTGTAAGTATAGGTGTAAGTCTAGGTGTAAGTCTAGGTGTAAGTCTAGGTGTAAGTCTAGGTGTAAGTGTAGGTGTAAGTCTAGGTGTAAGTCTAGGTGTAAGTCTAGGTGTAAGTGTAGGTGTAAATATAGGTGTAAGTCTAGGTGTAAGTGCAGGTGTAAGTATAGGTGTAAGTCTAGGTGTTAGTATAGGTGTAAGTCTAGGTGTAAGTGTAGGTTTAAGTCTAGATGTAAGTGTAGGTGTAAGTCTAGGTGTTAGTATAGGTGTAAGTCTAAGTGTAAGTGTAGGTTTAAGTCTAGGTGTAAGTGTAGGTGTAAGTATAGGTGTAAGTCTAGGTGTAAGTATAGGTGTAAGTCTAGGTGTAAGTCTAGGTGTAAGTCTAGGTGTAGGTATAAGTGTAAGTCTAGGTGTAAGTGTAGGTGTAAGTATAGGTGTAAGTCTAGGTGTTAGTATAGGTGTAAGTCTAGGTGTAAGTGTAGGTTTAAGTCTAGGTGTAAATGTAGGTGTAAGTATAGGTGTAAGTCTAAGTGTAAGTATAGGTGTAAGTCTAGGTGTAAGTCTAGGTGTAAGTCTAGGTGTAAGTGTAGGTGTAAGTATAGGTGTAAGTCTAGGTGTAAGTATAGGTGTAAGTCTAGGTGTAAGTATTGGTGTAAGTCTAGGTGTAAGTATTGGTGTAAGTCTAGGTGTAAGTATAGGTGTAAGTCTAGGTGTAAGTCTAGGTGTAAGTCTAGGTGTAAGTCTAGGTGTAAGTATAGGTGTAAGTCTATGTGTAAGTGTAGGTGTAAGTATAGGTGTAAGTCTAGGTGTAAGTATAAGTGTAAGTCTAGGTGTAATTCTAGGTGTAAGTCTAGGTGTAAGTGTAGGTGTAAGTATAGGTGTAAGTCTAGGTGTAAGTATAGGTGTAAGTCTAGGTGTAAGTATTGGTGTAAGTCTAGGTGTAAGTATAGGTGTAAGTCTAGGTGTAAGTGTAGGTGTGAGTCTAGGTGTAAATGTAGGTGTAAGTCTAGGTGTAAGTGTAGGTGTAAGTCTAGGTGTAAGTATAGGTGTAAGTCTAGGTGTAAGTCTAGGTGTAAGTCTAGGTGTAAGTATAGGTGTAAGTATAGGTGTAAGTGTAGGTGTAAGTATAGGTGTAAGTCTAGGTGTAAGTGTAGGTGTAAGTATAGGTGTAAGTCTAGGTGTAAGTCTAGGTGTAAGTCTAGGTGTAAGTCTAGGTGTAAGTGTAGGTGTAAGTATAAGTGTAAGTCTAGGTGTAAGTATAGGTGTAAGTATAGGTGTAAGTCTAGGTGTAAGTATAGGTGTAAGTATAGGTGTAAGTGTAGGTGTAAGTATAGGTGTAAGTCTAGGTGTAAGTGTAGGTGTAAGTATAAGTGTAAGTCTAGGTGTAAGTATAGGTGTAAGTATAGGTGTAAGTGTAGGTGTAAGTATAGGTGTAAGTCTAGGTGTAAGTGTAGGTGTAAGTATAGGTGTAAGTCTAGGTGTAAGTCTAGGTGTAAGTGTAGGTGTAAGTCTAGGTGTAAGTATAGGTGTAAGTCTAGGTGTAAGTGTAGGTGTAAGTATAGGTGTAAGTCTAGGTGTAAGTATAGGTGTAAGTATAGGTGTAAGTATAGGTGTAAGTCTAGGTGTAAGTATAGGTGTAAGTATAGGTGTAAGTCTAGGTGTAAGTCTAGGTGTAAGTGTAGGTGTAAGTCTAGGTGTAAGTCTAGGTGTAAGTGTAGGTGTAAGTATAGGTGTAAGTCTAGGGGTAACTGTAGGTGTAAGTATAAGTGTAAGTCTAGGTGTAAGTCTAGGTGTAAGTATAGGTGTAAGTATAGGTGTAAGTGTAAGTGTAAGTATAGGTGTAAGTCTAAGTGTAAGTACAGGTGTAAGTATAGGTGTAAATCTAGGTGTAAGTGTAGGTGTAAGTGTGGGTGAAAGTGTAGGTGTAAGTCTAGGTGTAAGTCTAAGTGTAAGTGTAGGTGTAAGTATAGGTGTAAGTCTAGGTGTAAGTGCAGGTGTAAGTCTAGGTGTAAGTCTAGGTGTAAGTGTAGGTGTAAGTCTAGTTGTAAGTATAGGTGTAAGCCTAGGTGTAAGTGTAGGTGTAAGTATAGGTGTAAGTGTAGGTTTAAGTCTAGGTGTAAGTCTAGGTGTAAGTGTAGGTGTAAGTATAGGTGTAAGTCTAGGTGTAAGTATAGGTGTAAGTCTAGGTGTAAGTCTAGGTGTAAGTGTAGGTGTAAGTGTAGGTGTAAGTCTAGGTGTAAGTATAGGTGTAAGTCTAGGTGTAAGTGTAGGTGTGAGTATAGGTGTAAGTCTAGGTGTAAGTATAGGTGTAAGTCTAGTTGTAAGTCTAGGTGTAGGTCTAGGTGTAAGTTTAGGTGTAAATCTAGATGTAAGTCTAAGTGCAAGTATAGGTGTAAGTCTAGGTTAAGTCTAGGTGTAAGTGTAGGTGTAAGTCTAGGTGTAAGTCTAGGTGTAAGTCTAGGTGTAAGTCTAGGTGTACTTACACTTGTAGGTGTAAGTATAGGTGTAAGTCTAGGTGTAAAATTAGGTGTAAATATAGGTGTAAGTCTAGGTGTAAGTCTAGGTGTAAGTTTTGGTGTAAGTGTAGGTGTAAGTATAGGTGTAAGTCTAGGTGTAAGTGTAGGTGTAAGTATAGGTGTAAGTGTAGGTGTAACTATAGGTGTAAGTCTACGTGTAAGTATAGGTGTAATTGTAGGTGTAAGTATAGGTGTAAGTCTAGGTGTAGGTATAGGTGTAAGTCTAGGTGTAAGTATAGGTGTAAGTGTAGGTGTAAGTATAGGTGTGAGTCTAGGAGTAAGTATAGGTGTAACTCTAGGTGTAAGTGTAGGTGTAAGTATAGGTGTAAGTCTAGGTGTAGGTATAGGTGTAAGTGTAGGTGTAAGTATAGGTGTGAGTCTAGGAGTAAGTATAGGTGTAACTCTAGGTGTAAGTGTAGGTGTGAGTATAGGTGTAAGTCTAGGTGTAAGTATAGGTGTAAGTCTAGTTGTAAGTCTAGGTGTAGGTCTAGGTGTAAGTTTAGGTGTAAGTCTAGATGTAAGTCTAAGTGCAAGTATAGGTGTAAGTCTAGGTGTAAGTCAAGGTGTAAGTGTAGGTGTAAGTCTAGGTGTAAGTCTAGGTGTAAGTCTAGGTGTAAGTCTAGGTGTACTTACACTTGTAGGTGTAAGTATAGGTGTAAGTCTAGGTGTAAAATTAGGTGTAAATATAGGTGTAAGTCTAGGTGTAAGTCTAGGTGTAAGTTTTGGTGTAAGTGTAGGTGTAAGTATAGGTGTAAGTCTAGGTGTAAGTGTAGGTGTAAGTATAGGTGTAAGTGTAGGTGTAACTATAGGTGTAAGTCTACGTGTAAGTATAGGTGTAATTGTAGGTGTAAGTATAGGTGTAAGTCTAGGTGTAGGTATAGGTGTAAGTCTAGGTGTAAGTATAGGTGTAAGTGTAGGTGTAAGTATAGGTGTGAGTCTAGGAGTAAGTATAGGTGTAACTCTAGGTGTAAGTGTAGGTGTAAGTATAGGTGTAAGTCTAGGTGTAGGTATAGGTGTAAGTGTAGGTGTAAGTATAGGTGTAAGTCTAGGTGTAAGTATAGGTATAAGTCTAGGTGTGAGTGTAGGTGTAAGTCTAGGTGTAAGTCTAGGTGTAAGTGAAGGTGTAAGAATAGGTGTAATTCTAGGTGTAAGTGTAGGTGTAAGTATAGGTGTAAGTATAGGTGTAAGTCTAGGTGTAAGTGTAGGTGTAAGTATAGGTGTAAGTCTAGGTGTAAGTATAGGTGTAAGTGTAGGTGTAAGTATAGGTGTAAGTCTAGGTGCAAGTATAGGTGTAAGTCTAGGTGTAAGTGTAGGTGTAAGTCTAAGTGTAAGTCTAGGTGTAAGTGTAGGTATAAGTATAGGTGTAAGTCTAGGTGTAAGTATAGGTGTAAGTCTAGGTGTAAGTCTAGGTGTAAGTCTAGGTGTAAGTCTAGGTGTAAGTGTAGGTGTAAGTCTAGGTGTAAGTCTAGGTGTAAGTCTAGGTGTAAGTGTAGGTGTAAATATAGGTGTAAGTCTAGGTGTAAGTGCAGGTGTAAGTATAGGTGTAAGTCTAGGTGTTAGTATAGGTGTAAGTCTAGGTGTAAGTGTAGGTTTAAGTCTAGATGTAAGTGTAGGTGTAAGTCTAGGTGTTAGTATAGGTGTAAGTCTAAGTGTAAGTGTAGGTTTAAGTCTAGGTGTAAGTGTAGGTGTAAGTATAGGTGTAAGTCTAGGTGTAAGTATAGGTGTAAGTCTAGGTGTAAGTCTAGGTGTAAGTCTAGGTGTAGGTATAAGTGTAAGTCTAGGTGTAAGTGTAGGTGTAAGTATAGGTGTAAGTCTAGGTGTTAGTATAGGTGTAAGTCTAGGTGTAAGTGTAGGTTTAAGTCTAGGTGTAAATGTAGGTGTAAGTATAGGTGTAAGTCTAAGTGTAAGTATAGGTGTAAGTCTAGGTGTAAGTCTAGGTGTAAGTCTAGGTGTAAGTGTAGGTGTAAGTATAGGTGTAAGTCTAGGTGTAAGTATAGGTGTAAGTCTAGGTGTAAGTATTGGTGTAAGTCTAGGTGTAAGTATTGGTGTAAGTCTAGGTGTAAGTATAGGTGTAAGTCTAGGTGTAAGTCTAGGTGTAAGTCTAGGTGTAAGTCTAGGTGTAAGTATAGGTGTAAGTCTATGTGTAAGTGTAGGTGTAAGTATAGGTGTAAGTCTAGGTGTAAGTATAAGTGTAAGTCTAGGTGTAATTCTAGGTGTAAGTCTAGGTGTAAGTGTAGGTGTAAGTATAGGTGTAAGTCTAGGTGTAAGTATAGGTGTAAGTCTAGGTGTAAGTATTGGTGTAAGTCTAGGTGTAAGTATAGGTGTAAGTCTAGGTGTAAGTGTAGGTGTGAGTCTAGGTGTAAATGTAGGTGTAAGTCTAGGTGTAAGTGTAGGTGTAAGTCTAGGTGTAAGTATAGGTGTAAGTCTAGGTGTAAGTCTAGGTGTAAGTCTAGGTGTAAGTATAGGTGTAAGTATAGGTGTAAGTGTAGGTGTAAGTATAGGTGTAAGTCTAGGTGTAAGTGTAGGTGTAAGTATAGGTGTAAGTCTAGGTGTAAGTCTAGGTGTAAGTCTAGGTGTAAGTCTAGGTGTAAGTGTAGGTGTAAGTATAAGTGTAAGTCTAGGTGTAAGTATAGGTGTAAGTATAGGTGTAAGTCTAGGTGTAAGTATAGGTGTAAGTATAGGTGTAAGTGTAGGTGTAAGTATAGGTGTAAGTCTAGGTGTAAGTGTAGGTGTAAGTATAAGTGTAAGTCTAGGTGTAAGTATAGGTGTAAGTATAGGTGTAAGTGTAGGTGTAAGTATAGGTGTAAGTCTAGGTGTAAGTGTAGGTGTAAGTATAGGTGTAAGTCTAGGTGTAAGTCTAGGTGTAAGTGTAGGTGTAAGTCTAGGTGTAAGTATAGGTGTAAGTCTAGGTGTAAGTGTAGGTGTAAGTATAGGTGTAAGTCTAGGTGTAAGTATAGGTGTAAGTATAGGTGTAAGTATAGGTGTAAGTCTAGGTGTAAGTATAGGTGTAAGTATAGGTGTAAGTCTAGGTGTAAGTCTAGGTGTAAGTGTAGGTGTAAGTCTAGGTGTAAGTCTAGGTGTAAGTGTAGGTGTAAGTATAGGTGTAAGTCTAGGGGTAACTGTAGGTGTAAGTATAAGTGTAAGTCTAGGTGTAAGTCTAGGTGTAAGTATAGGTGTAAGTATAGGTGTAAGTGTAAGTGTAAGTATAGGTGTAAGTCTAAGTGTAAGTACAGGTGTAAGTATAGGTGTAAATCTAGGTGTAAGTGTAGGTGTAAGTGTGGGTGAAAGTGTAGGTGTAAGTCTAGGTGTAAGTCTAAGTGTAAGTGTAGGTGTAAGTATAGGTGTAAGTCTAGGTGTAAGTGCAGGTGTAAGTCTAGGTGTAAGTCTAGGTGTAAGTGTAGGTGTAAGTCTAGTTGTAAGTATAGGTGTAAGCCTAGGTGTAAGTGTAGGTGTAAGTATAGGTGTAAGTGTAGGTTTAAGTCTAGGTGTAAGTCTAGGTGTAAGTGTAGGTGTAAGTATAGGTGTAAGTCTAGGTGTAAGTATAGGTGTAAGTCTAGGTGTAAGTCTAGGTGTAAGTGTAGGTGTAAGTGTAGGTGTAAGTCTAGGTGTAAGTATAGGTGTAAGTCTAGGTGTAAGTGTAGGTGTGAGTATAGGTGTAAGTCTAGGTGTAAGTATAGGTGTAAGTCTAGTTGTAAGTCTAGGTGTAGGTCTAGGTGTAAGTTTAGGTGTAAATCTAGATGTAAGTCTAAGTGCAAGTATAGGTGTAAGTCTAGGTTAAGTCTAGGTGTAAGTGTAGGTGTAAGTCTAGGTGTAAGTCTAGGTGTAAGTCTAGGTGTAAGTCTAGGTGTACTTACACTTGTAGGTGTAAGTATAGGTGTAAGTCTAGGTGTAAAATTAGGTGTAAATATAGGTGTAAGTCTAGGTGTAAGTCTAGGTGTAAGTTTTGGTGTAAGTGTAGGTGTAAGTATAGGTGTAAGTCTAGGTGTAAGTGTAGGTGTAAGTATAGGTGTAAGTGTAGGTGTAACTATAGGTGTAAGTCTACGTGTAAGTATAGGTGTAATTGTAGGTGTAAGTATAGGTGTAAGTCTAGGTGTAGGTATAGGTGTAAGTCTAGGTGTAAGTATAGGTGTAAGTGTAGGTGTAAGTATAGGTGTGAGTCTAGGAGTAAGTATAGGTGTAACTCTAGGTGTAAGTGTAGGTGTAAGTATAGGTGTAAGTCTAGGTGTAGGTATAGGTGTAAGTGTAGGTGTAAGTATAGGTGTAAGTCTAGGTGTAAGTTAGGTGTAAGTCTAGGTGTGAGTGTAGGTGTAAGTCTAGGTGTAAGTCTAGGTGTAAGTGAAGGTGTAAGAATAGGTGTAATTCTAGGTGTAAGTGTAGGTGTAAGTATAGGTGTAAGTATAGGTGTAAGTCTAGGTGTAAGTGTAGGTGTAAGTATAGGTGTAATTGTAGGTGTAAGTGTAGGTGTAAGTATAGGTGTAAGTCTAGGTGTAATTCTAGGTGCAAGTGTAGGTGTAAGTATAGGTGTAAGTCTAGGTGTAAGTATAGGTGTAAGTGTAGGTGTAAGTATAGGTGTAAGTCTAGGTGTAAGTATAGGTGTAACTCTAGGTGTAAGTGTAGGTGTAAGTATAGGTGTAAGTCTAGGTGTAAGTATAGGTGTAAGTATAGGTGTAAGTATAGGTGTAAGTCTAGGTGTAAGTATAGGTGTAAGTCTAGGTGTAAGTGTAGGTGTAAGTCTAGGTGTAAGTCTAGGTGTAAGTGTAGGTGTAAGTACAGGTGTAAGTCTAGGTGTGTAAATCTAGGTGTAAGTCTAGGTGTAAGTATAGGTGTAAGTCTAGGTGTAAGTGTAGGTGTAAGTATAGGTGTAATTCTAGGTGTAAGTGTAGGTGTAAGTATAGGTGTAAGTCTAGGTGTAAGTATAGGTGTAAGTCTAGGTGTAAGTATAGGTGTAAGTGTAGGTGTAAGTACAGGTGTAAGTCTAGGTGTAAGTCTAGGTGTAAGTCTAGGTGTAAGTATAGGTGTAAGTATAGGTGTAAGTGTAAGTGTAAGTATAGGTGTAAGTCTAAGTGTAAGTACAGGTGTAAGTATAGGTGTAAATCTAGGTGTAAGTGTAGGTGTAAGTGTGGGTGAAAGTGTAGGTGTAAGTCTAGGTGTAAGTCTAAGTGTAAGTGTAGGTGTAAGTATAGGTGTAAGTCTAGGTGTAAGTGCAGGTGTAAGTCTAGGTGTAAGTCTAGGTGTAAGTGCAGGTGTAAGTCTAGTTGTAAGTATAGGTGTAAGCCTAGGTGTAAGTGTAGGTGTAAGTATAGGTGTAAGTGTAGGTTTAAGTCTAGGTGTAAATCTAGGTGTAAGTGTAGGTGTAAGTATAGGTGTAAGTCTAGGTGTAAGTATAGGTGTAAGTCTAGGTGTAAGTCTAGGTGTAAGTGTAGGTGTAAGTGTAGGTGTAAGTCTAGGTGTAAGTATAGGTGTAAGTCTAGGTGTAAGTGTAGGTGTGAGTATAGGTGTAAGTCTAGGTGTAAGTATAGGTGTAAGTCTAGTTGTAAGTCTAGGTGTAGGTCTAGGTGTAAGTTTAGGTGTAAATCTAGATGTAAGTCTAAGTGCAAGTATAGGTGTAAGTCTAGGTGTAAGTCTAGGTGTAAGTGTAGGTGTAAGTCTAGGTGTAAGTCTAGGTGTAAGTCTAGGTGTAAGTCTAGGTGTAAGTGTAGGTGTAAGTATAGGTGTAAGTCTAGGTGTAAAATTAGGTGTAAGTATAGGTGTAAGTCTAGGTGTAAGTCTAGGTGTAAGTTTTGGTGTAAGTGTAGGTGTAAGTATAGGTGTAAGTCTAGGTGTAAGTGTAGGTGTAAGTATAGGTGTAAGTCTAGGTGTAAGTATAGGTGTAAGTCTAGGTGTAAGTCTAGGTGTAAGTTTTGGTGTAAGTGTAGGTGTAAGTCTAGGTGTAAGTCTAGGTGTAAGTGTGGGTGTAAGTATAGGTGTAAGTCTAGGTGTAAGTATAGGTGTAAGTCTAGGTGTAAGTCTAGGTGTAAGTGTAGGTGTAAGTGTAGGTGTAAGTCTAGGTGTAAGTATAGGTGTAAGTCTAGGTGTAAGTCTAGGTGTAAGTCTAGGTGTAAGTCTAGGTGTAAGTATAGGTGTAAGTATAGGTGTAAGTGTAGGTGTAAGTATAGGTGTAAGTCTAGGTGTAAGTGTAGGTGTAAGTATAGGTGTAAGTCTAGGTGTAAGTCTAGGTGTAAGTCTAGGTGTAAGTCTAGGTGTAAGTGTAGGTGTAAGTATAAGTGTAAGTCTAGGTGTAAGTATAGGTGTAAGTATAGGTGTAAGTCTAGGTGTAAGTATAGGTGTAAGTATAGGTGTAAATGTAGGTGTAAGTATAGGTGTAAGTCTAGGTGTAAGTGTAGGTGTAAGTATAAGTGTAAGTCTAGGTGTAAGTATAGGTGTAAGTATAGGTGTAAGTGTAGGTGTAAGTATAGGTGTAAGCCTAGGGGTAAGTGTAGGTGTAAGTATAGGTGTAAGTCTAGGTGTAAGTCTAGGTGTAAGTGTAGGTGTAAGTCTAGGTGTAAGTATAGGTGTAAGTCTAGGTGTAAGTGTAGGTGTAAGTATAGGTGTAAGTCTAGGTGTAAGTATAGGTGTAAGTATAGGTGTAAGTATAGGTGTAAGTCTAGGTGTAAGTATAGGTGTAAGTATAGGTGTAAGTCTAGGTGTAAGTCTAGGTGTAAGTGTAGGTGTAAGTCTAGGTGTAAGTCTAGGTGTAAGTGTAGGTGTAAGTATAGGTGTAAGTCTAGGGGTAATTGTAGGTGTAAGTATAAGTGTAAGTCTAGGTGTAAGTCTAGGTGTAAGTATAGGTGTAAGTATAGGTGTAAGTGTAAGTGTAAGTATAGGTGTAAGTCTAAGTGTAAGTACAGGTGTAAGTATAGGTGTAAATCTAGGTGTAAGTGTAGGTGTAAGTGTGGGTGAAAGTGTAGGTGTAAGTCTAGGTGTAAGTCTAAGTGTAAGTGTAGGTGTAAGTATAGGTGTAAGTCTAGGTGTAAGTGCAGGTGTAAGTCTAGGTGTAAGTCTAGGTGTAAGTGTAGGTGTAAGTCTAGTTGTAAGTATAGGTGTAAGCCTAGGTGTAAGTGTAGGTGTAAGTATAGGTGTAAGTGTAGGTTTAAGTCTAGGTGTAAATCTAGGTGTAAGTGTAGGTGTAAGTATAGGTGTAAGTCTAGGTGTAAGTATAGGTGTAAGTCTAGGTGTAAGTCTAGGTGTAAGTGTAGGTGTAAGTGTAGGTGTAAGTCTAGGTGTAAGTATAGGTGTAAGTCTAGGTGTAAGTGTAGGTGTGAGTATAGGTGTAAGTCTAGGTGTAAGTATAGGTGTAAGTCTAGTTGTAAGTCTAGGTGTAGGTCTAGGTGTAAGTTTAGGTGTAAATCTAGATGTAAGTCTAAGTGCAAGTATAGGTGTAAGTCTAGGTGTAAGTCTAGGTGTAAGTGTAGGTGTAAGTCTAGGTGTAAGTCTAGGTGTAAGTCTAGGTGTAAGTCTAGGTGTAAGTGTAGGTGTAAGTATAGGTGTAAGTCTAGGTGTAAAATTAGGTGTAAGTATAGGTGTAAGTCTAGGTGTAAGTCTAGGTGTAAGTTTTGGTGTAAGTGTAGGTGTAAGTATAGGTGTAAGTCTAGGTGTAAGTGTAGGTGTAAGTATAGGTGTAAGTCTAGGTGTAAGTATAGGTGTAAGTCTAGGTGTAAGTCTAGGTGTAAGTTTTGGTGTAAGTGTAGGTGTAAGTCTAGGTGTAAGTCTAGGTGTAAGTGTAGGTGTAAGTATAGGTGTAAGTCTAGGTGTAAGTATAGGTGTAAGTCTAGGTGTAAGTCTAGGTGTAAGTGTAGGTGTAAGTGTAGGTGTAAGTCTAGGTGTAAGTATAGGTGTAGGTCTAGGTGTAAGTGTAGGTGTAAGTATAGGTGTAAGTCTAGGTGTAAGGTTAGGTGTAAGTATAGGTGTAAGTCTAGGTGTAAGTCTAGGTGTAAGTGTAGGTGTAAGTCTAGGTGTAAGTATAGATGTAAGTCTAGGTGTAAGTGTAGGTGTAAGTATAGGTGTAAGTCTAGGTGTAAGTATAGCTGTAAGTATAGGTGTAAGTGTAGGTGTAAGTATAGGTGTAAGTCTAGGTGTAAGTGTAGGTGTAAGTATAGGTGTAAGTCTAGGTGTAAGTCTAGGTGTAAGTGTAGGTGTAAGTCTAGGTGTAAGTATAGGTGTAAGTCTAGGTGTAAGTGTAGGTGTAAGTATAGGTGTAAGTATAGGAGCAAGTCTAGTTGTAAGTCTAGGTGTAAGTCTAGGTGTAAGTTTAGGTGTAAATCTAGGTGTAAGTCTAAGTGTAGGTATAGGTGTAAGTCTAGGTGTAAGTCTAGGTGTAAGTGTAGGTGTAAGTCTAGGTGTAAGTCTAGGTGTAAGTCTAGGTGTAAGTGTAGGTGTAAGTATAGGTGTAAGTCTAGGTGTAAGGGTAGGTGTAAGTATAGGTGTAAGTCTAGGTGTAAGTTTAGGTGTAAATCTAGGTGTAAGTCTAAGTGTAGGTATAGGTGTAAGTCTAGGTGTAAGTCTAGGTGTAAGTGTAGGTGTAAGTCTAGGTGTAAGTCTAGGTGTAAGTCTATTTGTAAGTGTAGGTGTAAGTATAGGTGTAAGTCTAGGTGTAAGGTTAGGTGTAAGTATAGGTGTAAGTCTAGGTGTAAGTCTAGGTGTAAGTGTAGGTGTAAGTCTAGGTGTAAGTATAGATGTAAGTCTGGGTGTAAGTATAGGAGCAAGTCTAGTTGTAAGTCTAGATGTAAGTCTAGGTGTAAGTTTAGGTGTAAATCTAGGTGTAAGTCTAAGTGTAGGTATAGGTGTAAGTCTAAGTGTAAGTCTAGGTGTAAGTGTAGGTGTAAGTCTAGGTGTAAGTATAGGTGTAAGTCTAGGTGTAAGGTTAGGTGTAAGTATAGGTGTAAGTCTAGGGTAGTCTAGGTGTAGTTGTGTAAGTGTAGGTGTAAGTCTAGGTGTAAGTATAGATGTAAGTCTAGGTGTAAGTGTAGGTGTAAGTATAGGTGTAAGTCTAGGTGTAAGTATAGGTGTAAGTATAGGTGTAAGTGTAGGTGTAAGTATAGGTGTAAGTCTAGGTGTAAGTGTAGGTGTAAGTATAGGTGTAAGTCTAGGTGTAAGTCTAGGTGTAAGTGTAGGTGTTAGTCTAGGTGTAAGTATAGGTGTAAGTCTAGGTGTAAGTGTAGGTGTAAGTATAGGTGTAAGTCTAGGTGTAAGTATAGGTGTAAGTATAGGTGTAAATATAGGTGTAAGTCTAGGTGTAAGAATAGGTGTAAGTATAGGTGTAAGTCTAGGTGTAAGTCTAGGTGTAAGTGTAGGTGTAAGTCTAGGTGTAAGTCTAGGTGTAAGTGTAGGTGTAAGTATAGGTGTAAGTCTAGCTGTAACTGTAGGTGTAAGTATAAGTGTAAGTCTAGGTGTAAGTCTAGGTGTAAGTATAGGTGTAAGTATAGGTGTAAGTGTAAGTGTAAGTACAGGTGTAAGTATAGGTGCAAGTCTAGGTGTAAGTGTAGGTGTAAGTGTGGGTGTAAGTGTAGGTGTAAGTCTAGGTGTAAGTCTAAGTGTAAGTGTAGGTGTTAGTATATGTGTAGGTCTAGGTGTAAGTACAGGTGTAAGTCTAGGTGTAAGTCTAGGTGTAAGTGTAGGTGTAAGTCTAGGTGTAAGTATAGGTGTAAGTCTAGGTGTAAGTGTAGGTGTAAGTATAGGTGTAAGTGTAGGTGTAAGTCTAGGTGTAAGTCTAGGTGTAAGTGTAGATGTAAGTATAGGTGTAAGTCTAGGTGTAAGTATAGGTGTAAGTCTAGGTGTAAGTCTAGGTGTAAGTGTAGGTGTAAGTGTAGGTGTAAGTGTAGGTGTAAGTCTAGGTGTAAGTATAGGTGTAAGTCTAGGTGTAAGTGTAGGTGTGAGTATAGGTGTAAGTCTAGGTGTAAGTATAAGTGTATGTCTAGTTGTAAATCTAGGTGTAGGTCTAGGTGTAAGTTTAGGTGTAAATCTAGGTGTAAGTTTAAGTGCAAGTATAGGTGTAAGTCTAGGTGTAAGTTTAGGTGTAAGTGTAGGTGTAAGTCTAGGTGTAAGTATAGGTGTAAGTCTAGGTGTAAGTCTAGGTGTAAGTCTAGGTGTCAGTCTAGGTGTAAGTGTAGGTGTAAGTATAGGTGTAAGTCTAGGTGTAAGGTTAGGTGTAAGTATAGGTGTAAGTATAGGTGTAAGTCTAGGTGTAAGTGTAGGTGTAAGTCTAGGTGTAAGTATAGGTGTAAGTCTAGGTGTAAGTCTAGGTGTAAGTCTAGGTGTAAGTGTAGGTGTAAGTATAGGTGTAAGTCTAGGTGTAAGTCTAGGTGTAAATGTAGTTGTAAGTCTAGGTATAATATAATATGAGTTTATTTATTTCAATGAAATACATAAATACATAAATGAAATACATAAATGTCTGTATAAGCCTATTGTTGAACATTACTGAGGTATTCCTTTAACATTCCTTTAAAACTATTTATATTATTAGCCTGTTTTATATTGATCGGTAGTGTATTGTAATCATTAAATCCCTTATAAAATAGCGAATTCATAGTTTGTGTTAAATTCTGTTTTGTGATATATATGTTTTGTTTATTTCGTGTGTCATGTCTATGAATTTGTGACCCTATGGTAATATAGTTATTAAGGTATGCCGGCAGTAAGTTGTCTTAATTTTATATACAAAAGTTAACATATTAAATCTTAGATGAGTTGCAATGGGCCACCAACATAACGCATTCAACATAAATTCAATTGGTGTGTACCTATTGCATCTCAAAATAATCCTCATACCGTTATTCTGCAATATTTGTAATTTAGAAAGTTCATATTTACCAAGAAAATATAATAGAGTAGGACAGTACTCAAAATGTGGCCTAATAATTGTATTGTATACCGTGATTTTAGAATATATCGACAACTGACTAGATAGCCTAGAATAGAAGAACATTTTCTTCGAAATTTTATTTTGAATATATTCAAAGTGCCTACTAAGAGTTAGATGGTTGTCGATAATAAAACCCAAGTATTTAATTTCTTCCACAACTTGAATATCTTCTCCATAAATCTGAACTTTTACACGATTTTTGTCAACCTTTTTATAATTCGATTTTGTGCAAATTACCATTGCCTTAGGTGTAAGTATAGGTGTAAGTCTAGGTGTAAGTATAGGTGTAAGTATAGGTGTAAGTCTAGGTGTAAGTGTAGGTGTAAGTCTAGGTGTAAGTATAGGTGTAAGTCTAGGAGTAAGTCTAGGTGTAAGTATAGGTGTAAGTCTAGGTGTAAGTGTAGGTGTAAGTGTAGGTGTAAGTCTAGGTGTAAGTCTAGGTGTAAGTGTAGGTGTAAGTCTAGGTGTAAGTATAGGTGTAAGACTAGGTGTAAGTGTAGGTGTAAGTCTAGGTGTAGGTCTAGGTGTAAGTAACGGTGTAAGTATAGGTGTAAGTCTAGGTGTAAGTATAGGTGTAAGTATATGTGTAAGTCTAGGTGTAAGTATAGGTGTAAGTCTAGGTGTAAGTCTAGGTGTAAGGATAGGTGTAAGTATAGGTGTAAGTCTGGGTGTAAGTCTAGGTGTAAATATAGGTGTAAGTCTAGGTGTAAGTGCAGGTGTAAATATAGGTGTAAGTCTAGGTGTAAGTGTAGGTATAAGTCTAGGTGTAAGTGTAGGAGTAAGTCTAGGTGTAAGTGTAGGTGTAAGTATAGGTGTAAGTGTAGGTGTAAGTATAGGTGTAACTCTAGGTGTAAGTGTAGGTGTAAGTGTAGGTGTAAGTCTAGGTGTAAGTCTAGGTGTAAGTCTAGGTGTAAGTGTAGGTGTAAGTATAGGTGTAAGTCTAGGTGTAAGTCTAGGTGTAAGTATAGGTGTAAGTCTAGGTGTAAGTCTAGGTGTAAGTGTAGGTGTAAGTCTAGGTGTAAGTATAGGTGTAAGTCTAGGTGTAAGTCTAGGTGTAAGTGTAGGTGTAAGTCTAGGTGTAAGTGTCGGTGTAAGTCTAGGTGTAAGTGTAGGTGTAATTATAGGTGTAAGTGTAGGTGTAAATATAGGTGTAAGTCTAGGTGTAAAGTGTAGGTGTAAGTGTAGGTGTAAGTCTAGGTGTAAGTCTAGGTGTAAGTCTAGGTGTAAGTCTAATTGTAAGTATAGGTGTAAGTGTAGGTGTAAGTATAGGTGTAAGTCTAGGTGTAAGTGTAGGTGTAAGTCTAGGTGTAAGTGTAGGTGTAAGTATACGTGTAAGTCTAGGTGTAAGTATAGGTGTAAGTGTAGGTGTAGGTATAGGTGTAATTCTAGGTGTAAGTGTAGCTGCAAGTCTAGGTGTAAGTATAGGTGTAAGTGTAGGTGTAAGTATAGGTGTAAGTCTAGGTGTAAGTGTAGGTGTAAGTGTAGGTGTAAGTCTAGGTGTAAGTTTAGGTGTAAGTCTAGGTGTAAGTCTAGGTGTAAGTATAGGTGTAAGTCTAGGTGTAAGTATAGGTGTAAGTGTAGGTGTAAGTATAGGTGTAAGTCTAGGTGAAAGTGTAGGTGTAAGTATAGGTGTAATTCTAGGTGTAAGTGTAGGTGTAAGTATAGGTGTAGGTCTAGGTGTAAGTATAGGTGTAAGTGTAGGTGTAAGTATAGGTGTAAGTCTAGGTGTATGTATAGGTGTAACTCTAGGTGTAAGTGTAGGTGTAAGTATAGGTGTAAGTCTAGGTGTAAGTATAGGTGTAAGTCTAGGTGTAAGTCTAGTGTAAGTCTAGGTGTAAGTATAAGTGTAAGTCTAGGTGAAAGTGTAGGTGTAAGTATAGGTGTAATTCTAGGTGTAAGTGTAGGTGTAAGTATAGGTGTAAAGTCTAGGTGTAAGTATAGGTGTAAGTGTAGTGTAAGTATAGGTGTAAGTCTAGTGTAAGTATAGGTGTAACTCTAGGTGTAAATGTAGGTGTAAGTATAGGTGTAAGTATAGGTGTAAGTCTAGGTGTAAGTATAGGTGTAAGTGTAGGTGTAAGTATAGGTGTAAGTCTAGGTGTAAGTCTAGGTGTAAGTCTAGGTGTAAGTGTAGGTGTAAGTCTAGGTGTAAGTCTAGGTGTAAGTCTAGGTGTAAGTCTAGGTGTAAGTGTAGGTGTAAGTCTAGGTGTAAGTCTAGGTGTAAGTCTAGGTGTAAGTGTAGGTGTAAATATAGGTGTAAGTCTAGGTGTAAGTGCAGGTGTAAGTATAGGTGTAAGTCTAGGTGTAAGTGTAGCTATAAGTCTAGGTGTAAGTGTAGGTGTAAGTCTAGGTGTAAGTGTAGCTGTAAGTATAGGTGTAAGTGTAGGTGTAAGTATAGGTGTAAGTCTAGGTGGAAGTGAAGGTGTAAGTGTAGGTGTCAGTCTAGGTGTAAGTCTAGGTGTAAGTCTAGGTGTAAGTGTAGGTGTAAGTCTAGGTGTAAGTCTAGGTGTAAGTCTAGGTGTAAGTGTAGGTGTAAGTATAGGTGTAAGTCTAGGTGTAAGTCTAGGTGTAAGTCTAGGTGTAAGTGTAGGTGTAAGTCTAGGTGTCAGTCTAGGTGTAAGTCTAGGTGTAAGTCTAGGTGTAAGTGTAGGTGTAAGTATAGGTGTTAATGTAGGAGTAAGTATAGGTGTAAGTCTAGGTGTAAGTATAGGTGTAAGTGTAGGTGTAAGTACAGGTGTAAGTCTAGGTGTAAGTCTAGGTGTAAGTCTAGGTGTAAGTATAGGTGTAATTCTAGGTGTAAGTGTAGGTGTAAGTATAGGTGTAAGTCTAGGTGTAAGTATAGGTGTAAGTGTAGGTGTAAGTATAGGTGTAAGTCTAGGTGTAAGTATAGGTGTAACTCTAGGTGTAAGTGTAGGTGTAAGTATAGGTGTAATTCTAGGTGTAAGTATAGGTGTAAGTGTAGGTGTAAGTACAGGTGTAAGTCTAGGTGTAAGTCTAGGTGTAAGTGTAGGTGTAAGTATAGGTGTAATTCTAGGTGTAAGTGTAGGTGTAAGTATAGGTGTAAGTCTAGGTGTAAGTATAGGTGTAAGTGTAGGTGTAAGTATAGGTGTAAGTCTAGGTGTAAGTATAGGTGTAACTCTAGGTGCAAGTGTAGGTGTAAGTATAGGTGTAAGTCTAGGTGTAAGTATAGGTGTAAGTGTAGGTGTAAGTATAGGTGTAAGTCTAGGTGTAAGTATAGGTGTAGGTCTAGGTGTAAGTGTAGGTGTAAGTCTAGGTGTAAGTCTAGGTGTAAGTGTAGGTGTAAGTATAGGTGTAATTCTAGGTGTAAGTGTAGGTGTAAGTATAAGTGTAAGTATAGGTGTAAGTCTAGGTGTAAGTGTAGGTGTAAGTATAGGTGTAATTCTAAGTGTAAATGTAGGTGTAAGTATAGGTGTAAGTCTAGGTGTAATTCTAGGTGTAAGTGTAGGTGTAAGTATAGGTGTAAGTCTAGGTGTAAGTATAGGTGTAAGTGTAGGTGTAAGTATAGGTGTAAGTCTAGGTGTAAGTATAGGTGTAACTCTAGGTGTAAGTGTAGGTGTAAGTATAGGTGTAAGTCTAGGTGTAGGTCTAGGTGTAAGTGTAATTGTAAATATAGGTGTAAGTCTAGGTGTAAGTGCAGGTGTAAGTATAGGTGTAAGTCTAGGTGTAAGTGTAGGTATAAGTCTAGGTGTAAGTGTAGGTGTAAGTCTAGGTGTAAGTGTAGGTGTAAGTATAGGTGTAACTGTAGGTGTAAGTATAGGTGTAAGTCTAGGTGTAAGTCTAGGTGTAAGTGTAGGTGTAAGTCTAGGTGTAAGTATAGGTGTAAGTCTAGGTGTAAGTCTAGGTGTAAGTATAGGTGTAAGTATAGGTGTAAGTGTAGGTGTAAGTATAGGTGTAATTCTAGGTGTAAGTATAGGTGTAAGTGTAGGTGTAAGTATAGGTGTAAGTCTAGGTGTAAGTATAGGTGTAAGTGTAGGTGTAAGTACAGGTGTAAGTCTAGGTGTAAGTCTAGGTGTAAGTGTAGGTGTAAGTATAGGTGTAATCCTAGGTGTAAGTGTAGGCGTAAGTATAGGTGTAAGTCTAGGTGTAAGTATAGGTGTAAGTGTAGGTGTAAGTATAGGTGTAAGTCTAGGTGTAGGTATAGGTGTAACTCTAGGTGTAAGTGTAGGTGTAAGTATAGGTGTAAGTCTAGGTGTAAGTATAGGTGTAAGTGTAGGTGTAGGTATAGGTGTAAGTCCAGGTGTAAGTATAGGTGTAAGTCTAGGTGTAAGTGTAGGTGTAAGTCTAGGTGTAAGTCTAGGTGTAAGTGTAGGTGTAAGTATAGGTGTAATTCTAGGTGTAAGTGTAGGTGTAAGTATAGGTGTAAGTAAAGGTGTAAGTCTAGGTGTAAGTGTAGGTGTAAGTATAGGTGTAATTCTAGGTGTAAATGTAGGTGTAAGTATAGGTGTAAGTCTAGGTGTAATTCTAGGTGTAAGTGTAAGTGTAAGTATAGGTGTAAGTCTAGGTGTAAGTATAGGTGTAAGTGTAGGTGTAAGTATAGGTGTAAGTCTAGGTGTAGGTGTAGGTGTAAGTATAGGTGTAAGTCTAGGTGTAAGTATAGGTGTAAGTGTAGGTGTAAGTATAGGTGTAAGTCTAGGTGTAAGTATAGGTGTAAGTCTAGGTGTAAGTGTAGGTGTAAGTCTAGGTGTAAGTCTAGGTGTAAGTGTAGGTGTATGTACAGGTGTAAGTCTAGGTGTAAGTCTAGGTGTAAGTCTAGGTGTAAGTATAGGTGTAAGTCTAGGTGTAAGTGTAGGTGTAAGTATAGGTGTAATTCTAGGTGTAAGTGTAGGTGTAAGTATAGGTGTAAGTCTAGGTGTAAGTATAGGTGTTAGTCTAGGTGTAAGTATAGGTGTAAGTGTAGGTGCAAGTACAGGTGTAAGTCTAGGTGTAAGTATAGGTGTAACTCTAGGTGTAAGTGTAGGTGTAAGTATAGGTGTAAGTCTAGGTGTAAGTATAGGTGTAAGTTTAGGTGTAAGTGTAGGTGTAAGTCTAGGTGTAAGTCTAGGTGTAAGTGTAGGTATAAGTATAGGTGTAAGTCTAGGTGTAAGTCTAGGTGTAAGTCTAGGTGTAAGTCTAGGTGTAAGTCTAGGTGTAAGTGTAGGTGTAAATATAGGTGTAAGTCTAGGTGTAAGTGCAGGTGTAAGTATAGGTGTAAGTCTAGGTTTAAGTATAGGTGTAAGTCTAGGTGTAAGTATATGTGTAAGTCTAGGTGTAAGTGTAGGTGTAAGTCTAGGTGTAAGTCTAGGTGTAAGTCTAGGTGTAAGTGTAGGTGTAAATATAGGTGTAAGTCTAGGTGTAAGTTCAGGTGTAAGTATAGGTGTAAGTCTAGGTGTAAGTATAGGTGTAAGTCTAGGTGTAAGTATAGGTGTAAGTCTAGGTGTAAGTATAGGTGTAAGTCTAGGTGTAAGTCTAGGTGTAAGTGTAGGTGTAAGTCTAGGTGTAAGTGTAGGTGTAAGTGTAGGTGTAAGTCTAGGTGTAAGTCTAGGTGTAAGTCTAGGTGTAAGTGTAGGTGTAAGTATAGGTGTAAGTGTAGGTGTAAGTATAGGTGTAACTCTAGGTGTAAGTGTAGGTGTAAGTGTAGGTGTAAGTCTAGGTGTAAGTCTAGGTGTAAGTCTAGGTGTAAGTGTAGGTGTCAGTATAGGTGTAAGTCTAGGTGTAAGTCTAGGTGTAAGTATAGGTGTAAGTCTAGGTGTAAGTCTAGGTGTAAGTGTAGGTGTAAGTCTAGGTGTAAGTATAGGTGTAAGTCTAGGTGTAAGTCTAGGTGTAAGTCTAGGTGTAAGTGTAGGTGTAAATATAGGTGTAAGTCTAGGTGTAAGTTCAGGTGTAAGTATAGGTGTAAGTCTAGGTGTAAGTATAGGTGTAAGTCTAGGTGTAAGTGTAGGTTTAAGTCTAGGTGTAAGTGTAGGTGTAAGTGTAAGTGTAAGTCTAGGTGTAAGTGTAGGTGTAGTTATAGGTGTAAGTATAGGTGTAAGTGTAGGTGTAAGTAGAGGAGTAAGTCTAGGTGTAAGTGTAGGTGTAAGTATAGGTGTAACTATAGGTGTAAATGTAGGTGTAAGTATAGGTGTAAGTCTAGGTGTAAGTATAGGTGTAAATGTAGGTGTAAGTATAGGTGTAAGTCTAGGTGTAAGTATAGGTGTAACTCTAGGTGTAAGTGTAGGTGTAAGTATAGGTGTAAGTCTAGGTGTAAGTATAGGTGTAAGTGTAGGTGTAAGTATAGGTGTAAGGCTAGGTGTAAGTATAGGTGTAAGTCTAGGCGTAAGTGTAGGTGTAAGTCTAGGTGTACGTCTAAGTGTAAGTGTAGGTGTAAGTATAGGTGCAAGTCTAGGTGTAAGTATAAGTGTAAGTCTAGGTGTAAGTCTAGGTGTAAGTCTAGGTGTAAGTGTAGGTGTAAGTCTTAGTGTAAGTCTAGGTGTAAGTCTAGGTGTAAGTGTAGGTGTAAGTATAGGTGTAAGTCTAGGTGTAAGTGTAGGTGTAAGTATAGTTGTCAGTCTAGGTGTAGGTATAGGTGTAAGTCTAGGTGTAATTGTAGGTGTAAGTATAGGTGTAAGTCTAGGTGTAAGTATAGGTGTAAGTCTAGGTGTCAGTGTAGGTGTAAGTCTAGGTGTAAGTGTAGGTGTAAGTATAGGTGTAAGTCTAGGTGTAAGTATAGGTGTAAGTCTAGGTGTAAGTCTAGGTCTAAGTCTAGGTGTAAGTGTAGGTGTAAGTATAGGTGTAAGTCTAGGTGTAAGTATAGGTGTAAGTCTAGGTGTAAGTATTGGTGTAAGTCTAGGTGTAGGTATAGGTGTAAGTCTAGGTGTAAGTGTAGGTGTGAGTCTAGGTGTAAATGTAGGTGTAAGTCTAGCTGTAAGTATAGGTGTAAGTCTAGGTGTAAGTATAGGTGTAAGTCTAGGTGTAAGTCCAGGTGTAAGTGTAGGTGTAAGTCTAGGTGTAAGTGTAGGTGTAAGTCTAGGTGTAAGTGTAGGTGTAAGTATAGGTGTATGTGTAGGGGTAAGTATAGGTGTAAGTCTAGGTGTAAGCGTAGGTGTAGGTGTAGGTGTAAGTCTAGGTGTAAGTGTAGGTGTAAGTATAGGTGTAGGTCTAGGTGTAAGTCTAAGTGTAAGTGTAGGTGCAAGTATAGGTGTAAGTATAGGTGTAAGTCTAGGTGTAAGTATAGGTGAAAGTCTAGGTGTAAGTATAGGTGTAAGTCTAGGTGTAAGTCTAGGTGTAAGTGTAGGTGTAAGTATAGGTGTAAGTCTAGGTGTAAGTGTAGGTGTAAGTCTAGGTGTAAGTCTTGGTGTAATTGTAAGTGTAAGTGTAAATGTTAGTCTAGGTGTAAGTGTAGGTGTAAGTATAGGTGTAAGTGTAGGTGTAGGTATAGGTGTAAGTCTAGGTGTAAGTGTAGGTGTAAGTCTAGGTGTAAGTCTTGGTGTAAGTCTTGGTGTAAGTGTAGGTGTAAGTGTAGGTGTAAGTCTAGGTGTAAGTCTAGGTGTAAGTGTAGGTGTAAGTCTAGGTGTAAGTGTAGGTGTAAGTCTAGGTGTAAGTGTAGGTGTAAGTCTAGGTGTAAGTCTAGGTGTAAGTGTAGGTGTAAGTATAGGTGTAAGTCTAGGTGTAAGTGTAGGTGTCAGTCGAGGTGTAAGTCTAGGTGTAAGTGTGGGTGTAAGTGTAGGTGTAAGTCTAGGTGTAAGCCTAGGTATAAGTATAGGTGTAAGTCTAGGTGTAAGTCTAGGTGTAAGTGTAGGTGTAAGTGTAGGTGTAAGTCTAGGTGTAAGTTTAGGTGTAAGTATAGGTGTAAGTCTAGGTGTAAGTCTAGGTGTAAGTGTAGGTGTAAGTCTAGGTATAATTATAGGTGTAAGTCTAGGTGTAAGTATAGGTGTAAGTCTAGGTGTAAGTATAGGTGTGAGTCTAGGTGTAAGTCTAGGTGTAAGTGTAGGTGTAAGTATAGGTGTAAGTCTAGGTGTAAGTGTAGGTGTAAGTCTAGGTGTAAGTCTTGGTGTAAGTGTAGGTGTAAGTGTAAGTGTAAGTCTAGGTGTAAGTGTAGGTGTAAGTATAGGTGTAAGTGTAGGTGTAAGTATAGGTGTAAGTCTAGGTGTAAGTGTAGATGTAAGTGTAGGTGTAAGACTAGGTGTAAGTCTAGGTGTAAGTCTAGGTGTAAGTATAGGTGTAAGTCTAAGTGTAAGTGTAGGTGTAAGTCTAGGTGTAAGTGTAGGTGTAAGTCTAGGTGTAAGTATAGGTGTAAGTCTAGGTGTAAGTATAGGTGTAAGTCTAGGTGTAAGTCTAGGTGTAAGTGTAGGTGTAAGTATAGGTGTAAGTCTAGGTGTAAGTGTAGGTGTAAGTCTAGGTGTAGGTCTTGGTGTAAGTGTAGGTGTAAGTGTAGGTGTAAGTCTAGGTGTAAGTCTACATGTAAGTGTAGGTGTAAGTCTAGGTGTAAGTGTAGGTGTAAGTCTAGGTGTAAGTGTAGGTGTAAGTCTAGGTGTAAGTGTAGGTGTAAGTATAGGTGTAAGTCTAGGTGTAAGTGTAGGTGTAAGTATAGGTGTAAGTCTAGGTGTAAGTGTAGGTGTAAGTCTAGGTGTAAGTGTAGGTGTAAGTATAGGTGTAAGTCTAGGTGTAAGTGTAGGTGTAAGTCTAGGTGTAAGTGTAAGAGTAAGTGTAGGTGTAAGTCTAGGTGTAAGTATAGGTGTAAGTATAGGTGTAAGTCTAGGTGTAAGTGTAGGTGTAAGTCTAGGTGTAAGTGTAGGTGTAAGTCTAGGTGTAAGTGTAGGTGTAAGTATAGGTGTAAGTCTAGGTGTAAGTATAGGTGTAAGTCTAAGTGTAAGTCTAGGTGTAAGCTAGGTGTAAGTGTAGGTGTAGGTATAGGTGTAGGAGTAGGTGTAAGTATAGGTGTAAGTCTAGGTGTAAATGTAGGTGTAAGTCTAGGTGTAAGTGTAGGTGTAAGTGTAGGTGTAAGTCTAGGTGTAAGTATAGGTGTAAGTATAGGTGTAAGTCTAGGTGTAAGTGTAGGTGTAAGTCTAGGTGTAAGTGTAGGTGTAAGTCTAGGTGTAAGTGTAGGTGTAAGTATAGGTGTAAGTCTAGGAAGTGTAAGTCTAGGTGTAAGTGTAGGTGTAAGTAAAGGTGTAAGTCTAGGTGTAAGCATAGGTGTAAGTGTAGGTGTAAGTCTAGGTGTAAGTGTAGGTCTAAGTGTAGGTGTAAGTCTAGGTGTAAGTATAGGTGTAAGTATAGGTGTAAGTCTAGGTGTAAGTGTAGGTGTAAGTCTAGGTGTAAGTGTAGGTGTAAGTCTAGGTGTAAGTCTAGGTGTAAGTCTAGGTGTAAGTGTAGGTGTAAGTATAGGTGTAAGTCTAGGTGTAAGTGTAGGTGTAAGTATAGGTGTAAGTCTAGGTGTAAGTGTAGGTGTAAGTCTAGGTGTAAGTGTAGGTGTAAGTGTAGGTGTAAGTCTAGGTGTAAGTATAGGTGTAAGTATAGGTGTAAGTCTAGGTGTAAGTGTAGGTGTAAGTCTAGGTGTAAGTGTAGGTGTAAGTCTAGGTGTAAGTGTAGGTGTAAGTATAGGTGTAAGTCTAGGTGTAAGTATAGGTGTAAGTCTAGGTGTAAGTCTAAGTGTAAGTCTAGGTGTAAGTGTAGGTGTAGGTATAGGTGTAAGAGTAGGTGTAAGTATAGGTGTAAGTCTAGGTGTAAGTGTAGGTGTAAGTCTAGGTGTAAGTGTAGGTGTAAGTGTAGGTGTAAGTCTAGGTGTAAGTATAGGTGTAAGTATAGGTGTAAGTCTAGGTGTAAGTGTAGGTGTAAGTCTAGGTGTAAGTGTAGGTGTAAGTCTAGGTGTAAGTGTAGGTGTAAGTACAGGTGTAAGTCTAGGAAGTGTAAATCTAGGTGTAAGTGTAGGTGTAAGTAAAGGTGTAAGTCTAGGTGTAAGCATAGGTGTAAGTCTAGGTGTAAGTATTGGTGTAAGTCTAGGTGTAAGTATAGGTGTAAGTGTAGGTGTAAGTCTAGGTGTAAGTATAGGTGTAAGTCTAGGTGTAAGTGTAGGTGTAAGTCTAGGTGTAAGTGTAGGTGTAAGTCTAGGTGTAAGTGTAGGTGTAAGTATAGGTGTAAACTAGGTGTAAGTGTAGGTGTAAGTATAAGTGTAACTCTAGGTGTAAGTTTAGGTGTAAGTATAGGTGTAAGTCTAAGTGTAAGTATAGGTGTATGTGTAGGTGTAAGTATAGGTGTAAGTCTAGGTGTAAGTATAGGTGTAACTCTAGGTGTAAGTGTAGGTGTAGGTATAGGTGTAAGTCTAGGTGTAAGTATAGGTGTAAGTGTAGGTGTAAGTATAGGTGTAAGTCTAGGTGTAAGTATAGGTGTAAATCTAGGTGTAGGTGAAGGTGTAAGTCTAGGTGTAAGTATAGGTGTAAGTCTAGGTGTAAGTGTAGGTGTAAGTCTAGGTGTAAGTGTAGGTGTAAGTCTAGGTGTAAGTATAGGTGTAAGTCTAGGTGTAAGTATAGGTGTAAGTCTAGGTGTAAGTCTAGGTGTAAGTGTAGGTGTAAGTATAGGTGTAAGTCTAGGTGTAAGTGTAGGTGTAAGTCTAGGTGTAGGTCTTGGTGTAAGTGTAGGTGTAAGTGTAGGTGTAAGTCTAGGTGTAAGTCTAGGTGTTAGTGTAGGTGTAAGTCTAGGTGTAAGTGTAGGTGTAAGTCTAGGTGTAAGTGTAGGTGTAAGTCTAGGTGTAAGTGTAGGTGTAAGTATATGTGTAAGTCTAGGTGTAAGTGTAGGTGTAAGTATAGGTGTAAGTCTAGGTGTAAGTGTAGGTGTAAGTCTAGGTGTAAGTGTAGGTGTAAGTCTAGGTGTAAGTGTAAGAGTAAGTGTAGGTGTAAGTCTAGGTGTAAGTATAGGTGTAAGTATAGGTGTAAGTCTAGGTGTAAGTGTAGGTGTAAGTCTAGGTGTAAGTGTAGGTGTAAGTCTAGGTGTAAGTGTAGGTGTAAGTATAGGTGTAAGGCTAGGTGTAAGTATAGGTGTAAGTCTAGGTGTAAGTCTAGGTGTAAGTCTAGGTGTAAGTGTAGGTGTAGGTATAGGTGTAAGAGTAGGTGTAAGTATAGGTGTAAGTCTAGGTGTAAGTGTAGGTGTAAGTCTAGGTGTAAGTGTAGGTGTAAGTGTAGGTGTAAGTCTAGGTGTAAGTATAGGTGTAAGTATAGGTGTAAGTCTAGGTGTAAGTGTAGGTGTAAATCTAGGTGTAAGTGTAGGTGTAAGTCTAGGTGTAAGTGTAGGTGTAAGTATAGGTGTAAGTCTAGGAAGTGTAAGTCTAGGTGTAAGTGTAGGTGTAAGTAAAGGTGTAAGTCTAGGTGTAAGCATAGGTGTAAGTGTAGGTGTAAGTCTAGGTGTAAGTGTAGGTCTAAGTGTGGTGTAAGTCTAGGTGTAAGTATAGGTGTAAGTATAGGTGTAAGTCTAGGTGTAAGTATAGGTGTAAGTCTAGGTGTAAGTGTACGTGTAAGTCTAGGTGTAAGTCTAGGTGTAAGTCTTGGTGTAAGTGTAGGTGTAAGTATAGGTGTAAGTCTAGGTGTAAGTGTAGGGGTAAGTATAGTTGTAAGTCTAGGTGTAAGTGTAGGTGTAAGTCTAGGTGTAAGTGTAGGTGTAAGTGTAGGTGTAAGTCTAGGTGTAAGTATAGGTGTAAGTATAGATGTAAGTCTAGGTGTAAGTGTAGGTGTATGTCTAGGTGTAAGTGTAGGTGTAAGTCTAGGTGTAAGTGTAGGTGTAAGTATAGGTGTAAGTCTAGGTGTAAGTCTAGGTGTAAGTCTAGGTGTAAGTGTAGGTGTAGGTATAGGTGTAAGAGTAGGTGTAAGTATAGGTGTAAGTGTAGGTGTAAGTCTAGGTGTAAGTGTAGGTGTAAGTGTAGGTGTAAGTCTAGGTGTAAGTATAGGTGTAAGTATAGGTGTAAGTCTAGGTGTAAGTGTAGGTGTAAGTCTAGGTGTAAGTGTAGGTGTAAGTCTAGGTGTAAGTGTAGGTGTAAGTATAGGTGTAAGTCTAGGAAGTGTAAGTCTAGGTGTAAGTGTAGGTGTAAGTAAAGGTGTAAGTCTAGGTGTAAGCATAGGTGTAAGTCTATGTGTAAGTATTGGTGTAAGTCTAGGTGTAAGTATAGGTGTAAGTTTAGGTGTAAGTGTAGGTGTAAGTCTAGGTGTAAGTATAGGTGTAAGTCTAGGTGTAAGTGTAGGTGTAAGTCTAGGTGTAAGTGTAGGTGTAAGTCTAGGTGTAAGTGTAGGTGTAAGTATAGGTGTAAGTCTAGGTGTAAGTATAGGTGTAAGTATAGGTGTAAGTCTAGGTGTAAGTGTAGGTGTAAGTCTAGGTGTAAGTGTAGGTGTAAGTCTAGGTGTAAGTCTAGGTGTAAGTCTAGGTGTAAGTGTAGGTGTAAGTATAGGTGTAAGTCTAGGTGTAAGTGTAGGTGTAAGTATAAGTGTAAGTCTAGGTGTAAGTGTAGGTGTAAGTCTAGGTGTAAGTATAGGTGTAAGTATAGGTGTAAGTCTAGGTGTAAGTGTAGGTGTAAGTCTAGGTGTAAGTGTAGGTGTAAGTCTAGGTGTAAGTGTAGGTGTAAGTATAGGTGTAAGTCTAGGTGTAAGTCTAGGTGTAAGTCTAGGTGTAAGTGTAGGTGTAGGTATAGGTGTAAGAGTAGGTGTAAGTATAGGTGTAAGTCTAGGTGTAAGTGTAGGTGTAAGTCTAGGTGTAAGTGTAGGTGTAAGTGTAGGTGTAAGTCTAGGTGTAAGTATAGGTGTAAGTATAGGTGTAAGTCTAGGTGTAAGTGTAGGTGTAAGTCTAGGTGTAAGTGTAGGTGTAAGTCTAGGTGTAAGTGTAGGTGTAAGTATAGGTGTAAGTCTAGGAAGTGTAAGTCTAGGTGTAAGTGTAGGTGTAAGTAAAGGTGTAAGTCTAGGTGTAAGCATAGGTGTAAGTCTAGGTGTAAATATTGGTGTAAGTCTAGGTGTAAGTATAGGTGTAAGTTTAGGTGTAAGTGTAGGTGTAAGTCTAGGTGTAAGTATAGGTGTAAGTCTAGGTGTAAGTGTAGGTGTAAGTCTAGGTGTAAGTGTAGGTGTAAGTCTAGGTGTAGGTGTAGGTGTAAGTATAGGTGTAAATCTAGGTGTAAATGTAGGTGTAAGTCTAGGTGTAAGTGTAGGTGTAAGTCTAGGTGTAAGTATAGGTGTAAGTCTAGGTGTAAGTATAGGTGTAAGTCTAGGTGTAAGTCTAGGTGTAAGTGTAGGTGAAAGTATAGGTGTAAGTCTAGGTGTAAGTGTAGGTGTAAGTCTAGGTGTAGGTCTTGGTGTAAGTGTAGGTGTAAGTGTAGGTGTAAGTCTAGGTGTAAGTCTAGGTGTAAGTGTAGGTTTAAGTCTAGGTGTAAGTGTAGGTGTAAGTCTAGGTGTAAGTGTAGGTGTAGGTCTAGGTGTAAGTGTAGGTGTAAGTATAGGTGTAAGTCTAGGTGTAAGTGTAGGTGTAAGTATAGGTGTAAGTCTAGGTGTAAGTGTAGGTGTAAGTCTAGGTGTAAGTGTAGGTGTAAGTATAGGTGTAAGTCTAGGTGTAAGTGTAGGTGTAAGTCTAGGTGTAAGTGTAAGAGTAAGTGTAGGTGTAAGTCTAGGTGTAAGTATAGGTGTAAGTATAGGTGTAAGTCTAGGTGTAAGTGTAGGTGTAAGTCTAGGTGTAAGTGTAGGTGTAAGTCTAGGTGTAAGTGTAGGTGTAAGTATAGGTGTAAGTCTAGGTGTAAGTATAGGTGTAAGTCTAGGTGTAAGTCTAGGTGTAAGTCTAGGTGTAAGTGTAGGTGTAGGTATAGGTGTAAGAGTAGGTGTAAGTATAGGTGTAAGTCTAGGTGTAAGTGTAGGTGTAAGTCTAGGTGTAAGTGTAGGTGTAAGTGTAGGTGTAAGTCTAGGTGTAAGTATAGGTGTAAGTATAGGTGTAAGTCTAGGTGTAAGTATAGGTGTAAGTCTAGGTGTAAGTCTAGGGGTAAGTGTAGGTGTAAGTATAGGTGTAAGTCTAGGTGTAAGTGTAGGTGTAAGTCTAGGTGTAAGACTTGGTGTAATTTATTTATTTATTTTTATTTATTTATTTGGGTTGTTTAAGCTGGTGCCAACAGTGCTTACGCACTAAAATTAGGCCACAGCGTACATTCACGATAGAAACACCTAAAATACAATGGCGAAGTCGCTATAAATTAAATTCAGCTGCATAACAAAACTGCTAGTACTAGTGTCAACAACAGCAAACCGTTGCTACACACCACACAAACTAAACTTGAATATGTTAATTAAAGTAGAAATCATAACAAAGTGATAATAATATTAATCAATAACAATGGGAAACATAACTATAAAGAAACTATAACTACTATAAAGAAATCAATCCATAAGACTTAACAAGAAATAGGAAGCGGTTCAATCAGTGCACAGAAGCAGTTAGTTTTGAATGCTTTAATGTTTCCATTAAAAATATCAATTTCATCTATAAGTTTGTTAGCCAAATCACAAGTTGCGTATAAAGGTGAGTAACGTAGAATATTAGTTCTCGGTTTATCTAAATAGAAATAAGCTCGAAAACGAGCTGTATGTCTTGGCACAAAAAAATTTAGTTGAATCAAAATTGAAGAGCAACAATCAATTCTGTAATGAATTACACGGTATAAGAAAATAAGACGAGAAATATTGCGACGTATTTCTAAGGTATGAAATTTAAATGTATTTAGTAACTGCATGTAAGAAGGTTCCATTAAAGGATATATTCCAGTAGCTTTATAATATAGAAATCTCATAAAACGTTTTTGAACTTTTTCTATTTGCTCCTTATAAATGCTATATGCTGGAGACCATACAACAGCAGAGAACTCTAGCCTCGACCGAACATAGGCATTATAAAGTTTAATTAATGTAGACGTATTTTTGAAATTTACACTATTTCGTATTAGAAAACCTAACATTTTCAGAGCACTATTTACAGATATGGTGATATGCTTAGAAAATGTTAGTGAACTGTCAAACGTAACACCTAGATCTAAGACATCATTTTTGACTGAAAGCAAATTGTTATCTATACTGTAAGGATACCTAATAAAAAATTTCTTTCTGGTGAACGTCATGGTTGAACACTTGGTAATATTGAAGCATAGCTTATTCTCTTGGCTCCATTGATAAATATTTTCAATATCCTTTTGAAATAATTGGCAGTCGTTAACAGATTCTATTACGTTCCATACTTTAAGATCGTCTGCGAACAGAGCATGTTTTGAGTATTCTAAGACAGCTGGTAAGTCGTTTATAAACAAAAGAAATAATAACGGTCCCAAATTTGCACCCTGAGGAACACCCGATAATGAATTATATTCTTTAGATATACAGCTTTTATAAACTACAGGTTGTCTTCTATTGTTAAGGTAGGAAGTGAAAAACAGTGTTAATTCTTTTGAAAATCCAAAGGAGTGTAATTTTTTAATTAAGATTTTGTGATCCACTTTATCAAAAGTTTTGGCGAAATCGGTGTACACAACATCAACTTGCAAATTATCGTCCAAGGTTTTAGATATTTCTTGAGTGAAAGCATATAAATTAGTGACAGTTGATCGATTGGGTATAAAACCATGCTGCGTAACTGATATTTCTGGTTTTACAAAGGAAAATATTTTTTTATATAAGATGGTTTCAAATACTTTGGATATAGATTGTAATATGGATATAGGTCTGTAGTTTAGTATGTTGGTTTTATCTCCTTTTTTGAGAATTGGACATACTTTGGCAATTTTCCAATCATCTGGGTATGTACAAGTGTGCAACGAAAGATTGAATAAGGCTGTTATAGGAGAAGCTAAAAATTCAGAGCATGCCTTGTAAATGTAAACAGGAATACCATCAAAACCAGTCGCAGTTTTAGGTTTCATAGATCTTAAAGCTAGGATCGTATCTTCAACAGTTATACGGTCAATATAAAATATAGCATTCATGCGAGATGGCTCCTCCAAGTCCATAACTGAATCATCCCGGGTATAAACTGATTCAAAATAATCAGCAAAAGCATCCGCTACTTCTGTGTTATTACTAAAATATAAATTATTAACGTGCATGTTCTCAGCGACTGAATTTGTCGAATGTTTAGTTTTTATAAACGACCAAAACTTTCCGGGATCATTCAGAATCGACTCTTCGGCGGACGTACAAAATTCATTAAAAGCATGAAATATATCCTTCTTAACTTGTTTTCGAAGCTCTATATATTGACCATGAAAGTGATTATCGTACGGCCTTTTTTTACATTTTTTGTGCAAACGATTTTTCTTTTTGATATTTTTTATAATATTTAACGTAAACCACGGAGGATATTTGTGTTTAATTGGTTTTGTTTTTGGTACTGAACCAGTGAGAGCTAAATTAAAAAGTTCGTAGAATTTTTCTACAGCTAAATTGATGTCGGTAAAATTATTTAAAATGTCCCAGTTAGTGTTGCGCAATTTGTGATAAAGCTTTACAAAGTCGGCTTTTTTGTAATTGTATTGCTCACCCCCAAATACCTGTTCTGATTTTATTGTTGTGCACTGCAAGGAACACTCAAGTGACGGATGAAGTACATCCTCATTAACTAACGAATTATTACATTTTACAACATATAGTGGTATATTAGACAGAACAAAATCTAAAATCCTACCCATCCCATTAATTACAGTGTTATACTGTATCAAATTAAAAAAATTTACGAAATTCATATAATCACTATGAGCTGTATTATATCTAATATCTACATTAGGATATACATGAGGCAAATTAAAATCACCAAATAACAGAAGCTTATGTTGGATGATATCTACGTGTGACTCAAAAGTGTTATATAACAACATATAATCAGCGTATGTAGTTGAAGGTGGAAAGTATACGGCGCATATGTAAAAAGTACTTTTTCCGCATTTAACTTTTATCCACAGATCTTCTAGATTAGTTTCAAATTGTGTTAACCTAACACTTACGTACTTGTTCTTAATTGCCACTAAGACACCACCTCCATCACTTTTACCGGTACGTTGTAGGTTTCTGTCACGACGGAATACAACATACCTATCATCCAAAATTTCGCAATCGTTGATGTTAGAATTAAGCCACGTTTCTGTTAATATTAACACATCGAAGTTTTCTGAGAGAGCACTATTAAAGAGTAAATTAGTTTTTGTTCTAATTCCACGTACATTTTGGTAGTAAATATTTATATCCGTGGAGTTAGTGGACATCCTTGAAATCTTCCACCGATTTAATTAGGAAAACCCTGCTCTCTTCAGTTGCCCTCATAAGAATCTTGCCATTACGACACCAAAGGAATTTAATTTTGTTATCGCGTTTAAACTCGCGCGCTTTCGAGTAGAGGTACCTGTTTTGTTGCGTGAGTGATTCATTCACGTAAACTTGGTTACTTTGCCCAGGTATTTCTTTGAGTGAGAGATCACTTACACTAAGAGTTCTTTTAACTTTTTTAAGACGAAGAAATTCCTCTTTATCAGATCTGCGAACAAACTTTAAAATAATCCCTTTGGGCTGATCTGGACGGCTAGAGCTCGCACCTAAACGGTGCACTGTATCTATCATGTTGTTTTCTAAATCGAAACCAATTGCATTGCTTACAGATTTCACCACCGTGAATACATTTTCGCCCTTAACTTCAGGGATGCCTTGAATTTCTAGGCAATTAATCCTAGAATATTGCTCTAGATCATTAACGCGATTCTTTAAAAGATCGTTTTCGGCCTTTAAGCTATTCGTTTCTAAATTTTCAATTTTAGCGAAACATTCGGTAATTAGTGATTGTTGAACCTTTAACAACTCGTTTGTCTCATCAATTTTAGAATGACATAATTCAACCGACGTCGTAACAGCTGTTAATTCACTAAGAACGCTGTTCAGCTTCTTCATAATTCCAGATAAAGTTGCCGTTTCTGGTTCAGTGCCACTACATGTCTTACATATCCAGGAGCCCTTGCTAATGAGCGATGATACCTCAGATTGCGATATACCCACACATGCATTGTGATAGAGTTTGTTGCAGGCATTGCATTTTATTTTGGTGGCTGTTCTTGCAATCACAGCACCGCATGCTCCACAATTATCAACCATTTTGATAAGCAGGTAGTATTGACCTCGATCACACAGAAAAATTTGTACAACTTTAAAGCTATTGACAAAGGAATGCACAAGAATACGAGTTATTTCACCAATTAACCGCCACTTCTAATCACTGAAAATCTTATTAACGAAGTCAGTAAGACTATTACTATCACCACTCGAACAAATTTTTCAATTATCAAGTAATTTTCAGCAGAAATTTAACTTATTCTGTAGAGCAATATTTAATGTGACTGTTACAGTTCTTGCCAATTGCACTACTGCATGTGCTGCAGCCTTCCGGTTCCTTAAATTTCTTAATGCTTCATCTACCATCTCTGTTGTTATTGTTGTGTTATCTGCTACGGTCTCGAATAGTTGGTCTTCATATATTTGATTGTCTTGTAAATACAGTTTCTTAAAGTATCTTGACCATGTGCTCTCGTCTATTGCATTGGTTTGTGTGTATTCGTTTAAATCTTGTCTTGTTTGTTTCAGCATCCCCCAAACTTTTCTTTGTGCCCCGTACAAGTCAATTTCCATTTCTTGTATGAAGTTCGTCCAGCAATCTTTCTTAATCTGTGGAATTTTAGCGTTAATTCTGTTTCGGACTGTAACCTATTTAGCATATTCGTCCATCTCTCTGTTGCCCATGTATCTTATATACGCCTTTCTGTTTTCTTTAGCTAGTTCTTTAACTTCTTTGGTGAACCATGATTTACTGCTGGTGTTTGGGTGTATTTTAACTTTTCTTGTACCTATGGCTTAATTTCCTCTACTTGATCTTCCGGTCGGATACATTCGCTTTTGATATTTTGAGATAATCTACATAACGGATATGGTGTTTCAAAAAAAGTAGTTGTTACAAATCTATTAAGATTATAAATCCATATCCCAACCTAAGTAAAAGAGAGTTTATGTTTAAAAACATAATAACTTGATAAAATTGAGAAGTAGGTACATAAACATTTAATAGAGTAAAGATTTGAGTAAGCTTTTGTCGAAAGTAATTTTGATAACAAACAAAATTCAAATATATAAAAGTTATTTATATTGCAAAGGCTGCCTTGTTATTTTGAATGGGACAGTCTGAATAAATTAAAATTTACCTTTACCCCGATGTTGGGCGACATAAATTTGCAAAGAAACCCTTATATGGTGCCTGTTTGTAATTATTTATTTATTTTGCTATACAAATAATATAATTTCAAATTACGGGCAAAGATCCTAGTACTCACAATTATCGGTTTATATTTTTATACTGTGCTCAACCTTTGCCTATCAGTAAATTAAGGCTGGTTAAAATAAACTGTAATAATTAACTGCACAAATAACACATTTGAATGCCCCTCTTTCTATTTTATTTAACTGCAGTACCAATTACGCTAGCTGTCAGCAAACACAAAGCTTCTTATCTTATCGGTTGGGTTCACTAGCGGACTATATTCTCAAATTGTAGGTTATTTGTCTCAACGTAGCTCAGTTGCTCGTTATTAGTAGATGAAATTTGCAATCTCGTAAACTGACAGATGAACACAAAATGGTTTTTGCGTACAGTGTGAAATCGAACGTTTAAAATCGTGAAATACAGTGAAAACGCGTCAGGTACATTATTTGAATATTTCCGCTTGGCAACTATTAAAACATCGCCTTCATTGTTTCTCAGGATGACGTCAAACTCGCCTTGATTGTTATTGTCAGGATGACGTAGAGTGCACGCCGATCTTTCATTTGTTTATGAAGCTCGATTCTGGCCAATTTCGACAAAACCTGGTGACGCCGTCCAATTTTCGAAAACCACGAAGTAATTGGACTTTTGGAATAACGCTAGGTCTCTTCGGCAAGGTTTAATCTTTGATTTAAATTTTTGGGTCTATCCTACCTCGTAAACTTCGCTTCGTTGCTGGCTTTGGAGCTGGTCGTAGTGACGCTGCTGGAATATCTCAGGTTGTAGCTGCTTCCCTGCCCGCCACTGTTGATTCGGACGTTCTTGCAGACTCGACTGATGTCCTGGACTGCTAACCTCTGACTTCCGATGGTAATTTCCATCGTAGTCGAAAATCGTAATTTTCAGTTGGACGGCTCCCGAATTCTCAGAGATGAGATTTGTAAATTTTTCGTTGCAGAAACCGGTGAAAACGTTAGCACACGTACACTACCACATTGGCAAGCAAATAGGCCACTTTTTATATTATAAAATGCTCATTTATTATTATAAAACATTAATTAAATGTGGAGCACAAATTTGACAGCCTTTCAAATTATTTTTGTTAATTGTTCTTTTTGTTAATGACAAAAACGCATCGTGTTGCTAAGATACGGTGTTATTCTACTATTAATTGGAGATTAGGGTTGATAATATTTACCACAAATGGAGTAAAGTTTGATTACATAACTTACAATCCAAAATTTTTTTGATCTAAAATATTGTCTTTTTGCTTATAACTAATATTGTTTTATAGCGTTGCACTCACAAACGTTTTTAATTTCACAGCTCTGCTTTTGCACTATGTTTTTAATTATTAACGCACTTATATTTGAGTTCCGCACTTTTCACGTTGCTTGTTTCTTTTCTGTTGTCTCAATTTAAAAATTGCTCTTGTCAATTTTCTAGATTTTTCTTCATCTTACTCTACCCTTCAGCTTGCTCACAATTTTCATTGTCCTTTGCTTTTATTGATTACTACGCTCCTTTTTATGCACGTAACAACCTTTTTGTGTCAATTACTTTCGTTTGGTTTGGCTTTACATGTGCACAAACCTATCATTTTAATTATATTACTTTATTCACAGGCCAAATTCAAACCCTCTGAAATATGCTTTGCCTTTGCGTGCCCTTATCCAACTAATTACTGTTTCTCGCATCACATAATCAATGCATTTAATATTTTTATTTTTGTTTAAAATTGCAATTATATAAAATATCCTAACTCTGTGCTTTATTGATTTGGTTGAATATTTGGTACTGCAAACAGAGCCAAGTTGTGGGCTTAATACCATTTCAATATATCCATAGAAAGAGCATTGCAATATATTTGAATTCAATCTTCTGATATAAGTCCAATGCACTTGTTGATATCTTCATATAACTGGGTAACACATTTCTCTGAGAAAAGCAACGGCTTTACAAGATTTATGAAAATATTTATGTGAGTGAAGTAGTTTTAATGTTCAGTAGCTAAAGTCTTTGTGATAAAAACACTGTGAGGTTTTGTTGTTAATAGGAAACATAACAAGGACTATTGTTTTAATTCGGCATAACAATTTCAGCCTGTTTAAAAATAAATAATTCCTAGAATAGTGGTGATTCCATTATAATTACATTTTCAACGATTTAGTAGAAAATTGCTTTGTTTAAGGTTTTGATGACTTTTAATTAGTATTTCCTGGGAATATAGGATTAATACAAATTTTCATTAAAGAGGTTATTTTTTTCATCGAATGTGGTTATTCATAGAGCAATAATTGTTTGTAATGGCGAGTAGCTACTTAAGAGATTTAAAATAAAAATTTCTACGGATAAGCTTTCGCATCTTGAAAACACGTGGGTGGCACTTATTAAGTAGGACGCAATTTCGAAATGAGGAAAATTAATTACCGCGCTATTTAAATGAAGCTTTCACTAAGTCCTTAGTATCCTTATCACATTTAGAGAATATGTGGTTTCCTTCACGCGCACTGTGTACCAAAGAGGACTACAAAATGTCTTGAGTCTGAAATCAATTTGCTCTAAAACGCGCTTCCTTTCATCTTACTAATTATGCGAGCGTTGTGTAAAACACTATTATGGAGGCGCTCCGGGCCCTGTAACTTATAAGAGGGAAAATTAAATAAGGTACGTACCTATGCAAAGATTTACCGCTTTCCCTTGATTATTTAGTTATAAATCACTCGGTTGTTTGAATTGCCTGCGCCTAATGTACCAGGAAGGAAATGAAATTGGAGTTTTACACTTATTGTTATCGCTCGCCGCGCTCGAATCGAATTCGACAAAATTATGAGATCTTTCCCGGCCATAATTGGCTAATCGTAAACCGAGCAATGAACAGCTCGAGTCGAGATTTGCGAGTCCCGCCGCGAGTTTGATTAAATAAAATCAAAATTAAATCTTTGACGTCCTAAACCTACGCCTAAGCGTTTAAGGTGCTATAAAAACTCCCGAAGAAAGTGTCACGGAATTTAATCTTAAAAGCGGGCCTGTAGGTTTACGGAAGCTTCTATTGTGCGGGTGGAATGAAAAATTAATATCTAGATAGGCTCAGACAAAAGTTTGTCCAAATTTCTCGTTAAAGTTGTTCATTCAGTTTATGACAGGTTGTCGTTTACAAACAAATGAAGTTAATAACAATGCCTTTGGGAGTGCAGGCTGTAGATCATTAATTTCTATAAAGTTGGTAGCCCTTCATTACACAAAAGTGAAACGCTTGATTATCTCGGTGACAGCTTTCGAGGGCCGCAGGCACACATAACAAGATGCTATCTCGCGTATGTGACAGTCGCTGACACATCCGAAATTCCCCCATTTGCTCCCCATTATTTCCCTTTCTCACCCCCTTATCAAGCCACCGTCAGCTGAAATCTATCAGAATGCGAGCACTTTCATGAACATTAGGCTCTAGTTGGGTACAGCTATTGATTATCAACGCAAACGTATAATATTATATTAATTAACCGTCTTTAAAGAGCAATTCCTGTGTTCTCACACAATAGAGGATTAGTCAACTTGTATTGTTTCTTCCCATTGAACTAGAGCGTAAGTGTACGGGATTACAGGAAGCAATTTACAGCTACCATTATAATTATGCTTTTCAAAGGAAGCGGGATATTTTTAATTAGTTCCGGGTTTAATTAGTTAAGCAGGGAATAGTTAATGGAATAAGTGAAACTTCTTCATTAGTGTTTATTTTCAAAAAGAAAATACAATTTTAAGCTGTCTCCTATTTGGAGCAATAATAAAAAAGTAAATTATGATTTGAATTCGAAAAAAGACAAGCTTCGATAAACTAGAAACACAATTTAGCATACAATTCAAGTTGAGTTCTTGTTAATAATTTACACTGAAACTCTGATTTTAATTATTACATAAGTGAGCGGATGAGACGATTAAGTTACCGTGAGAGAAATGGAATAATTAGAGTTTCTTTAGTAACTGAATTGCCATTTAAAACAAAACGTTATAATAAAAATACCCAACAACCCCACATAACTGAAATTTTGCATATATGTGTCTCTTTCAAATGAAATATTCTTTCATTCGCTCCATCTCACGTCATTTTATTGTGAACCCATCGGTATTTTTTTTTGACATACCTCAACTTCAAATGCAGACAAGGATGTCGTTTAAAATACGAATCTACTCAATTTGATTCGCTTTTTGCTCTTCTTATAACAACTGTACTCTACATATTGTTACAGGGCAAAACGATAATTACAACGATAAACAATAAAGCTCCTAATTTGTTACAGCGACAATGGTAAGGTTAGGCCAGATTTGATATAGGGCCAGCTGCAAGTACGATGCGAAGCCACTCTGGGCTACGTACGGATTTTCATTTATGATAACTTGCAGGTAATAAAAACTCCCAACAATTAAATATTTATCCTTGCACAATTTGGCCCCCGCTAGCTTCAATCGAGACGCGGTGGATTGTGAGTAAATGATAGCGCAAAATATGTATTGCTTGGTGGCGCTACGCATCGTTTTGGAGTTGAAGTATACTACTAGATAATCCCTAAAAATACGAAATAGGAGTCAACCATTTTATCGGAAAATGCGGATCCTTTTCACAGAGATTTATTTTTATCTATATCTATGTGCCTTATGTTAGTCGTTTTATAATGAAAAAAAAGAAACACAAGTAAAACAATGGCTACTATTTAACAAACATCTATTGACCGTTTAAAATCTTAAGTGTACACATTCACAAACAGTACTGAAATTAGCTCTAGAAGACGTCGCCGTAAATACAATCTAACTCTAACTTATTGTTAATCGAAAGTTGCCGAGTTTTCTGTTGGTACTAATTATTTAGCTATGTTCTAACGTGTAACTCCACAAATGCTACGTACTTTTTGTGAACACACTAAAATTTATTCAAATTAACAATAAAATCTCTTTTTCAAAATTGTTAACGCCTTAATCCTCTGGCGCGAAGCGGAGGGAAACCCCTACATAGGCGGTCGCCGAGAGCGCGAAACCTCGGCGAAACGTATAAGCTTACAATATTGCAGCAATATCAATTCAACGTTAACTTATTATAGACCATTTTTTCTGTTTCTAAGGAGAGTGATGAAATGTAGCAAATGCTTTGGAAGTTTTACAAATAAAATTGACACAGAAAGTGGTTTAATTGCAAAATTTTTAAATATTTTTTTTCTTTTGAAACCCGAGCCATTTGCCTCTTGGGCCTTGTGTTGTCTTCTTTTATCCACTTACAACCGAAATGTTTTCTACAACCTTCTGTTTGTTAACACTAAATCTGCTGTATATACAGTATGTCCCAGAATGGATGGACTAACAATTTTTGAATTTTATTTTATGATTGTGGGATTAGGTCCTGCTTCGTCTGAAGAGAATTTTAAGAATATTTTCAGTTTTTGAAAAAACAAGTCGGTTTTGACAGTGAAGCGAAAGCAATTTTCTTTTCAGGTGAGCTACCGTTTATGTTCACGATACAGCAAAAATGTTACCAAAAAAAGTTGTTCAGAATGATAAATTATGGCTCTATGCAAAATTTGAGGAAGATCTACCTACTCAGGTTAAACCGTATTTTTTTAAATTAAGCAAAATTATATTGAATCTAATGCCACAATCTTAAAATAAAATTCAAAAATTGTTAGTCCATCTCACCTCTTCTAACATCAATCTTGGGACACACTAGATATTGCTTCTTGTAATGCAGCTACCAACTACGAAAGTCAACTGCGGAATGTTGAAATTTTTGACCATTAGTAAACATAAATTTGAAGTCCCATAAAAAATTCTATTTCGCAAATTCAATACACAAATCCTGTCAAATCAGTGTCAACTAATCTTCTCTACTACACTGAATTTATAGCAAACGCTTTAAGTGGAAGATCGCAAGTTGATCCTGTTTATATCGATTTTTGTAAGGCCTTGGATAAAGTAAATCATTCAATACAAATTAAAAAAGTTGCAGGCTTTGGAATATCGTATGAATTGGTTTCAAATTTATCTGGTGGGACGAAAACTGTGTATAGTGATTAACGAGTACAAATCAGAACAAATTGAAACTATTTCGGGCTTTCCTCAAGGATCCTACTTGGACCGTACACCATTTATTGCTTTTATAAAATATTTAACTCTCAATTTTAAATCATCGTATCTACCCTATGCTGATGAATTAAAACTCTTTACTGAAATCAAGTCAGTTAATGCCTTCAAAATGACCTGAATCACTTACACGACTGGTGTAGCAAAAAAGAAATCTTTTTAAATGTTCAAAAGTGTCCCAACATATCCTTCTTTCGAATAAAGTCCATTACAACTTGTAACTATACATTAAGCACTACCGTTCTTAACAGCACAACCACCATACAAGATCTAGGCGTCACTTTGAGCAGTGATTTTACTTATAGCATTCACACTGAAAAAACCGTATTCAGAGCTAACAAAGTGTTGGGCTTTATAAGATGTATAACAAAAAACTTTCAAAACATAGAAGCACTGGTTACCTCCATTCTAATAAACGTACATACATCTACAAAACGGGTTTTTCGCAAATAAGTCGGAATTGTTAAATTTTTATTATGAATAAGAACTAACATATTTCTTTGGTATTCGTGACGTTGCTTGTGTAAATTTACTTTAGCCAGTTTTCCTTTCTATACGTTTAGTCCTAAGTGTATCTTTCTATCACTTCATGTGATTGCCGTAATGAAACTCTGCATAAATTAGGTTCTGCTTAAAGTTATCTATTTCCAATCCATTTTACTTAATGCATTATTACATTGGCACATTACCAATATTACAACAGCTGACCTTGTTTGTAGATAATATCGATCTATCGTGATATAAACTTCTAAATTCTTGTATAAAATTTGTATCACTCTAGTTAAATATGAATTTATTTCTTGATTGTTCAATAGTTTTCACAATAATTGGTATTACTATGCTGTACCTACTGTTGGAGCCCGTGTTTCAGTCTTCAGAAGACCTCAGAAATCTGGAAAACTTTTCAAATAAGAAAGATCGGAGAAACCTGGAAAATATTTCAAATAAGAACTACACAAGGCACTCCTTCAAAACTACCACCAGGGAGTGTCAATCGCACAGTTTAAGTAATTCTTCTTTCAAATTCTGTAATTTTAATTATTGTGTTATCTTGACAGATATTTAAGTATGTGTTGGGTTATTATCAGTATGTGTTTTGCTTTTAATAAACGAACTGTATTTGTTTCTTTTAATTTATTTTTGGAATACATTTACCTTAAACCTCGTTAATATTATTTATTTACTACTTACCATAAAACGATACAGTTTATATAACTTAATTGTTGTAACTTTTAAACGTGTATTGTTTTAATGCTCTTGCAGATTGACAATATCTATTGCTATATTATTAAGAGGGCACAAATTATTACAGTATTTCTAAAAATAAACACTTTAATTTCTCTAGAACAAAGTATGATGCAAAAGAAATATTTTGCAAATTTATAAGATTAACTGATGAATTACGACATGACTAGAAGAGGATTCATGTGAAAAGAATTTTAAAATAAATTTAAATGTCTGTAATCACAAGCAATCACAACAATTTTATATTTCAGAACAAATCCAAAGAGTTAGATTTTTTATAAACTATTGTGAATATACATGGATGAGCTACAGTCTCAAATCAATGTTAAAAATCAACGAGCATTAGAAATAAATTATGTATGTGCATAAGTATAACAAAGTAATGTATCGTGGAACAATGCGGGCAGCTTCAAAGAAGTTCGAATATGTGTGTTATAAACAGGTGCTACAGAACATATTCCAATCGTTGTTAAAGTCAGGAGGTCTAGACGACCCCAGTATCACGTTCCTAAAGGCTCGAATGGAAACGACAGGCTCAGATGGAGGTGGCTTTATATTTAAGACATTAAAATACATTGAAGCAAGGTAGAGCGGTGTACAAAGTAAACTTTACTGAAAAACGATAACCACGTTTAAAAACCCACAAATTATCAAAAACATAATCATGTTTCTGAAACTCACATATGGGTCAACCTTCGGCGAATGTGTAGCACTAGGTCACCTGAAATCTCACCGACAGTTGCTGTGATAGCGGCGACGCCAAGCTTGGAGATCATTGCCTTGACATCAGGTGCGGAAACATAATTGATTAATTTAAGCCTGCATTTAATTAATAGCTTGATTTCCCAGTTTTTTATGAGTTCCCGCGTTTTTATTAACGCCACTCACAGAGTTGCCGCCAATTTCAGGTATTGTTTTGTAACGGATGCGGTGTGCTATTTGGCAACAAATAAGATGCAGCCTGATGTAAAGCAAAATGAGGCTATTGTTATAAAAATTGGAATGTGATTAAGAGCGGTGAACTTTGAAAAAGCAAGCGTTTGGCGAGCTGGTAGTCTCACTTTGATCTTGACTTCTGTTTTAATTACTTCGTTTTAAACGTTAGTTTTAATCACTTTGGTTTCGACTTTCATACTAACTTTATGGTTGGGAATTTCTTTAGTTAAGATAATTTTTTAGGCTTTCACGGCCATTGTTATTAAGTAACAAACGACTTCCGGGATTGGACCGTGTCATGATTGAGATCGAAGAACTCAACGTTTTGCCCACTTTCGTAAGGGGCTTCATCAGGAGGAAAAAGCAAAGAGCACGGTAACTCAACGTGTTAACCACGCCAGAGGCGAAACTCTATGCAAGGGAAGGGACAGAAGAGCACGGTAACTCAACGTGTGAACCACGTCAGAGGCGAAACTCGACTAGAGTCTTGCATTTTGCCTATTTCGGCGAAATTTGTAAATGCTGTTGTTTCATGTGAAACTAAACTTCCATCGAAGTAGAAAAAAGCAAATGTCCTTTGACCTAGTAAGCCCGTAGGAACTCACGTAAATAAATTGTTGATCAGGTTATGCAAACCCAACCATTTTTGTAAATTTCAGTGATACTAAGATTAACATAAAAAATCCATTTCAACTTTTGAGTCACATGCACAAGTTTTAATATTAAAAGAATATTTCTTAAGCAAAATAATAAAAACTGTTTGTGGTATTCCAAGACCTTGAGCATCGTACTTTAAAAGATAAACTAAACAATTACAGATAAGGCAAATGTAACTCTGGGTTAATAGCAATATTTTGCCTCATTTTTGAAAGTATAGTGCAGAGTTCAGATTAATCAGTTAAGCATTCTCTCTATGTGTGTCTAAGTAAATAAACATTTAACTAGAGGGATATCACGGCACTCTATATAAAAAATATGTAAAATGTAAGTTGTTTGTAACGCTTAAGCAATAGCGTTGTTAATGACTTTTTTGCAATTACAGTGTTTCTGTAAGAAACAGCGCTTTTGATTAAAGATGATATTGAAAGAAAAGGTTGCTTGAATTTCCATAAGGTCAACTGAATAAATCGTATTCGGAATTTATTTTTGATCAACAAAGTCGGTAAATCTATTTGTATTTATGTTATGTATAAAAATTTCAGGGCTAGTTAGTTAAACTTTCATTAAGGGAGTGGCAATATTCAAAATATACTCCACAGAAAGTTATGGTCTTGTATAACTCTTATGACAGAGAAGGATTAGCCTAAGATCATATTCAGTAATTACTTAACGCAGGGTTTAATGGCTAGTAAATGATGACACCAAGTTTAACTTACCTCTTAATGTGGCACATGATAAATATGGTAATAGCTTCGTAGGGCAATGGACTTGGGAGTGCCTATAGGTGGACGTCAGGAAAGGTAACACGGGCACTACCTCCTTTGGTTGTACATATCGCATTGACCTGTTTATAAGCAAATTAGTAGATACAGAGTAAGGTGTCACTTACAATATCCTCGTCTAGTTGTTAATGAAGAGAATTTGCGACAGTGTTGAAATATACATTGTTGAAGATTACATTTTTCTGCGGTCACGATTTCACAAACTAGCTTTCATAGCCAACGTATGCAGTAGCATAAATAACGTTAAATATAACTCCATTTTAAAAGCGATAGTCCGGTTGAAATGTCTAAACGTTTTCATGTTTTCTTAATATTTAATTAAGTTTAAATGGAAAAGGGCTGTTTGCATTCAGTCCTCGTCTAGTATTCATTGCACACAAATCTCTGCATTTGACATAATTTGCGACGAGCATCCTAAATAAAATGCATAATCAATATCCAATGCTCTACATATTGGGTTAGCTTCTATCATTATGGCTGCGCCTTGCAGTCCTCAGAGTGCACCAGATAAGCTAAAAGTACCTCTTGGTACGTACACTGCATCCGCAAGATTTCAAATTTGTATCAGAGATTGTAGCTTCCGTTCGCTATAAATGATTTAATAATGGTAATTCTAAAAATGCCATATACATATATGATCAAACCCCTTATGTAAAGTAACAAAATAACAGAGAGCCATAAGTCGATAAAAGATGCATAATCGTAAACTTGCTTGCTGCCTTTGTTGTAGAATATGAAATATACCAAGTGCTATATTCTGAAACATAATTTTTTTGTATTTGTTTCTTTCCACATACTGAATTTTTATACATTTGAATAAATTTTTCCCACTATGTATGTAGTATTATATCACTACAATAGTCGTTTTGCAATTTTAAAAGGGTCAAAGACATATATTGTATATTAAAATCATATAATAAAAGTAATATTGGTGTTTTATTTCTATTATTAATCGGCTAAAATTAAAATTTAAGTAAAAAAGTCGTGACGTGGATAATGAAATTGTACCAACTATAAGCGATCTCCCTTAAAAGGCTCACAAAACTCCGACTAGCTCAATTCTCGGCTGCGATACGGGTATGATAAATGCGAGATTTTTGTTTACTTCACTTTCGCATAAAGTTTTAGGTGCACGCCAAGGAAGATGTATTGGGCGCCAACAACTTTATTAAATTGTAATATTTCTATAACATATTCATAACCATATCCAATCTTGTAATTTATGGTTTTTATTTATTTACTATGGCAATTTATAAATTACACTTTATACTGAAATATCGAATTAGAGTTTATATCAATTTATGATTTATGTTATTTAATTAATTATGAGTTTTATTAAAATGGAGTTTTCTTTCATTTTCTGAAATTCTGAGCATACAGGTAAGATAAATTTAAAGAACTCTTTATACCCTCTTAACTTATTTCTGTTCGCAAATACTGGTTGTTAAATGTTTTATCGGATAACTCAATTCACATTTCTAAGTATAAGAAATGCCATTATATGACACATATACGCAGTATAACATTAAACCCTACTTGACATTTATAAAATATAACCTGTGGTTATTTACTTGTTTTCTTTTGACATTTCTACTGAAAAGGTAATCAAATTTTCGCATTACATTCTTAGGAAGTTATTTGCGTAGATTAAATTTCATATGTTCACTTAAACTTGTAATTTTCATATTTCTGGTTTTTACTTAACTGAAGTGTTTCGTACAATTCTCTGCAGTTTAGGACTGACCTAATAAGGAGAAGTCAATCTTATGAAGCCAGGAACTGCTGCCTGGTTTATCGAGTTGAATTCCCCGGTTAATAGGAAACATTTTCGTGCCCGGACTATTGAAGCGGGTTTGGGGTTAGGAATTCCTAACGATATTTATTGCTGGTCTAATATTATCGTCTACTTCAAATTAGGCACTCCAAAAGGCTTCGCCAAGACTCCGACTGACCTTATCCAATCGAATCATTGCGTTTAGTGTTCAAATACAATAAAGAATTGCAGGTGAAGTAAAAAGCTAAATTAAATACACTTCCGTTAGGATAAATAATAATCATCGATGTATGTACCTACCACTTAAGTTGTAACTGATTTTTCTATCATTAGTATTCCCAATGAATTAAATCTATTGCCTGAAAAACCATTACAATATGATAGAATGCAGAATTAGATTAATTATAACTTTACAGATTGGAGGTCTCAAATTCATATATGCTTTGAGCTGAGAAAGAACTCTTAAGTTATTCATCACTGGAAGCTATCAAGACAAATTGGTTTTTATTACAAAACAGGAAATGGTTTTTCAGTTTTATTTTAATTTAAAAATTTCCAATTAGCCCTCTATTTAAAATTAAATACTAGGTGAGATTATGCAACATGTACTTCTTCTAAGTACTATAAGTTGTATAGCTTTCAGGTTTTGTTACAATTCAGAATTAGTGTATTTTAGTAGCGCTGACTGTGGGAATGGTACAAATGAACCTTTTTCATAAAATATCTAAGAAAATAAAATATAAAGCGTGGTAAAAACGATTGAGTTACTATTAGTTAAGCCTGCAATAAAATCCAAGTTAAAGGGGGCCTTAACTAGTATAATAAGACTATACCCGGTCTGTCTAAGTTGAAACGTGCCAATTCGTGCCACCTGTATTTATATATCTCATACCTTTTTCTTATACACACTATTAGAAATAATGCTTAAAACTATGTATCATCATATCTTAATCAAGTTGCACGTAGTATAAGAAATTGCGATGTATTACACGATCGCGCATTATGAAGATACGCGAGTTCGTAGAATATAGAAGAATTACAAGTTAGCGGATTTAAAATTAGAACAATGCCGTGGCCCACGGGTGAAGTCAGTCGCGCACAAGCTTGTAAAGGATGCGAGCCCAAGAACGACCAGCTAGCTGCCGACAGGCGCGTCCTCGAACTTCCAGGAACACGACGCCTGGTTTAAATAGTGCCTTTTGAAGTAACCGTAGAAGTTTGCGTGTACAAGCAGCCGACGACGTGCATCTTCAGCCAAGGTACAAGTTATCAGAGTGAAATATCACCTTGGGGTCATTCTGCGGTGTCCTGATTCGACATTGCTCGAAGCTGCGATTTCTACATCGTACAGCGCTGTTTCGGGCCCTTTTTCGGAAGTCGTAAAACGAGGTTAGTTCCTGGTTTAAATCGTGATACAAAATAAGAAGCTATTGCAATTGTTTCAATGCATGATTGCATATTAAACATAACGGGGATTTACCTGCAAGCAGCAGACGCGGGCTATTGCGTCATTCTCTTCTTCAGTACTTTATTTAAATTGAACGGACCAGGCCGCGCTTCCTGCAATAAGTGCATTTTTAGAAGAGACAAGTTCGCGTTAGGGTTATATGTGTGCGTAATTACATTATATCTCGAGCTCGAAGCTTTTTTTTTGCGTTGATAGATGAACTTTAAGGATCTGTTTAAGGCATTTTCCCATGTGTACCGCGCAACCGTTTTATGTATTTGTTATATATATTTTCTTGTGTCTGTAAACTGTTGGGTTTTTCTTACTGGTAGTGTTTGCATATGTAAGTACAAATTCCAGGTGACAACGAGCTGACCTAAAACAATATTAGCTTCCCCTTAGCTACTAACGATGCTAATAGAGCCTTATACCTTCACTGACTGAATAAGTTAGCAACCCTAGGCATTGTAAGCTAATTGTGCAGTAGAGTGTAGGGCCAGGTAAAACACCGTCTTACAAAGTCACTTCTGAGCTCAGAAAGAAATAATTAGCCACAAGACCAAGGAGATTTGAGGCCCAGCGAGATGCAGCTAAAAGACCAAATTCCCGCTTTATCCAGTGAAGAGGGCCAGCTGAATCGACTCCCACCCCAGAAGCAGCCTTCTGACTCCAGAACCCTCCTGAACTCCTAAGCCAGTTTTAGTGCAGCTGATTGTTGGTAACGAAACCTGCTTCTAAATCTGCATCCTGGCCTATCAAACGATTTTTGATGACAAAAACTAACCCTGACCCTGCAACCTGACCTACTCCCTCGTGCA